>PVJL010002945.1:0-175080 GCA_004026885.1 Lyroderma lyra
CATTAAACTATTGATTGTGTCCATGGGTTATTTGTTTGTTCATTTCTTTTTTTCTTTGCTTTCAGTTTTATATTCTGTATATGAGTGAAGTCATGCAGTTTTTGGTTTTTTTCTGTCTGGCTTATTTCACTAAGCATGAGGATCTCCAAGTCAGATGTCAGCTTTGCATTTCAATCAACTTTAAAGTCTTTGGGGCCACCTGAGAAAAAAGAGTCCTATATTATTTTACATTCTTCAGAGTAAATGAAATTAAAAATGATTAAAATTAAGTTCCTGTGGTCAGTTAGTGGCCAAAGACTTCTAACTTACCTAAATTATGGTTCGCTTACAAGTAAGAGTTTGGTGCTGACCTCTTCGGTGGCTGTGCTTTCCCCTTAGATTAGCACTGTTGAAGAAGAGTGGTGAGGAAGATTGGAAAAACAGACTTACCAGGAAGCAGGAATATGGCAAAGCCTCTGTCACGAGCAGCCTGCACATACAAGAGACAGAACAGTCCCTCAAGAAGAAGGTAAGGTTTTCCATGTTAGGACAAAGCGTTGGTGCTAACATCACGCTTGGAAGAGCATCCCATAGTCAAGCATGCGTAACTGCACGCATCACTACGCTGTGAAGCCTTCGTGCTTTCTTGCCGTCTGAGCATACGCTTAACATCTGTCTCACAGCAGCTTAAATTGATCAAAGGGTGAAGTTTTGAGATGTCATGCAACTAGTAACAGCACCACCTACGTCTCGTATCAGCAAACAAGCTCCTGAATTTTGAAGTGTGTACTAGTACTTAGGTCTAAAACCTTCTTAAATGAAGTCTGACTTTACACTGTTACTCAAGCCTTTATAATGAAGAGCTTTCAGTGACCACTAACAGTTTATAAGCTGCATGTAAGTATGGACGTCAATGCCCTGCCCTGATGGATGTTTTCTCAATGAGCAGGTATGCCATTTGTTGAGAATAGGCAGGAAAATATGGGACAAGTTTAAGTAAAATTCAGTTGGTTATCAGTGCTGGCAAGGATTTCATACACAAAGTATTGATGAGTTGTTCAATTACTAATGCAATGATGAACAGCTTTTGACCAGTTAGTGCATACGTGCAAGCAGATGGTGAGCTTCTTGCTGTTGGACCCTGTGGTGGCGAATGCACTTGCTGGCTAGAAGCAAGGGGGACCCCTGTGACACATCCCCTAGGCAACTTCTAGGGTCAGAAGTCTTCACACTGAAAAGAAAAAAACAAATGGACTTTCTACCACATGATCACATGGACCCCTTCTAGCTCTAAAACAACTTCAGCGTTTGTGAAAGGGAGAAATTATGAATGTGACCTTTATGCTTTAAGAAACTGAACATAAAAAGAAAGTGTGCACATAGAGCTGAGAGGCAGGAGTTCCGACACTATTTTACATAGTATTTCTGTGTCTCAGGTTAAATTAGAGCCATGGAATTCTCCCTTCTGAGACATACGTGATATTAATGACTAAAAAGATTTAATTCTTGGCCGTTAGTAAATTTTTCAGGTATAATCAATCATCTATGCATTTTGGATTTGCATACGTGTGAAATTAAATTTTAAGAATGAGATTCTGAGGTGAAAGCAAACTGGGTCCCTCAATCTGTCCCCACTGCCCACAAACGTTATTTTAAAAGGTCTTGAAAACATTGGTCCAGAAATATTGTTAACATTGATCTCTTGTTAGTCATTTTGGAAGGTACAAAAATCCCTTCAGAGCCAGCAGTCCCGTGCAGCCAGGGCAAAATAAAGCTACAAAGCACAAAGCGAAATAGATTCCTCATGAATAGTGGAATGAGATAAGTGCTCTCCGGCTTACAAGACGGAGGTCATTTGAGGCTGTGAGTAGAGGATGAGATCTGAACTGCTCTTCCTAAGGTTTTTAGGAGGCAAGAAATGCAAGAAGGCGACCATAGTCGCCCCTGGGGTGGAAACCCCAGTCACCAGAAGCACGGGGCTCTGAGTGTCACTGGGGCTTGCGTGTGACCTGATGTCTCTGGGCTTGTGGAAGCTGCAGGTTCTGAAGCAATAGTGAACTCGCCCTCTTACTCCTCCTCGGTGACCTAGTTCACTTGGGCCTGAGACAATCACATCTTTGAAGTTAAAATAAGCCTATCTATTTTAGGTGGTGTGGCAGACATGGGCCATCTCCAGTTCTGTTGAGGTCAAGTGGTTTTCACATGGCCTCTGATAAGCCCTTGGCTAGATTTCTTCCCAAGGGTGGGCAGTGTGTTTCTGTCACACCTCCACGGTGCTCCGACGTGAGGTGCCTTAAACCCGATCTGTCTTCAGACAACCTTGAAACAGCTGAGGAGGGCTTGAGGAGTCGCCACTGCTTGCTGGCTGGCTGATGTCACCCAGGAGAGCGAAGGACAGTCATGACACATGGTGCATGCAGATGGGATTGCGCCACGTGGGCTGGATCTAGACTTGCTGACGGGGAGCTGCTCAGGAGCAAAAGCACCAGAACCTTCCATCTTCCCACTCTGGTAGGAAAGGAGCTGGTGTTAGTCAGGTCATCACTTCCTGCAGTGTCTGAATTCATCAAACAGTACATATTCGTGGTTACCAGACAGTAAATAGTTTGTCCTCTCAAGCTTTGTGGGCGGAGGCGTAGTCTCAGGAGTTGCAGAGAAGGCAGGGAGCAGAAAAGGGACTTGGTGAATCGCTTCCGGTCCGCTATGAAAATCCTGGCTGGCCAATCAAAGTGCAATGTGAGCCACATAAGTCATTTTAGGTTTCTAGTAACCACATGAAAAGTGTAAACATTGCCTTGGAAATCTACAACTGGTTTGTTTCTGGCAAAGGGTTTGCCCCAACACAAAAGACATTTGGGGTACTGTAACCGGCATCTCATTTTGGGTCCCATATAGCAAGGAAATATTCTTTTGGCCCATGAATAGATTTGGAGAACTAAGTTAAGAGTTCTCTTTTCCCTACTAAAAGATCACTCAGGTGTCAGAGAAGAGGTCACTTAACAGCAGTCCCTTGCCTTCCCGATGGATCCCCCGAAATCAGGATTGATGACTTGGAGCCTGAGAGCACTAACCACTTCCCTAGCTGATTCTGTCATTTCCCGTGACAAGTAATTTGGATTCCTTCTCTCTCCTCCTTTTCTCTCTCCCTTGCCATCCTTTTCTTTTGTCTTTCCCCTGTTCTTGGCTTGGTCTAGGGCAGTGCTAACCTGACTTAGACGTTATGGCTTTTGTAGCATATATAACGAGTTCTAAAGACAGGAGAGCCATTTGGTCTGTGGATTTGACCTGGTCCACACCACATGGAATGTGTGTACTTGAGCACCTTCTGTGGACAGTTTCCTGCAGAGCAACTCATTCCATCAAAAGAGTGAGAGAAATGAAATGAAACACAGTTTTAAAGCAGTGATTTGTCAGGAGTCTCTTTGTCAAAACGGAATTGCAATTATTTTCACTAAATAATTCTTTTAAATTCCAATTCCTTGTGGGTATATTGGACATTAAGGCAGAGAGAGTGAATCCCATGCCCTTTTGTTAAGATAATCACTCAGGATATCAGACTTTTCCAGGAACTAAAAACCCTTTCTAGAGTTTGCCATTACAACCTGTGTCTATTTCTGAGATGCAGATTAGGGTTTTCCATCTACTGTGCTTCACTAGGCTCAGGTTAGTGAATCCAGCTAAAATCAATGATGTCCCCAAAACAAGTCCTTGAAAATTCAAGGAAGGTAAATAATGCCAAATGCATGTTCTAACTGCCTGTTGTCACTGAAATTCCAACTCACAATGTAGGAGAATTAAGTCAATTTAAAGGGCAAGGGCAGAAGGGTGAGAGAGGCTCACATAACAGATTGTCATCCTGCTGCTGGGGTACGAGCTTGCTTGGTGTTCTTGCCACCCGACTGTGTGAGCATGTGCATGCTTCTAACTGAACAGGCGCAAAACACTGGGAAATGACTGTGACACCCTAACTCGATCCTGCCCTCTGACACTCTGCAATGTTACCTATTTGTTTTAACCTGTAGGAAGAAGGAGGATTTACAGATGATAATGCCATTTCTAATCTGCTTTGGGTAAGCCTGACTCTAACACAGGTGTCCTCTAGGTGACAGCCAATCCCTCCCACCACGTGGAATTCTCATCGGTGATGGTTCCCCTTTGTGTCCCCTCCCTGGTTTGTTTATTTATTTATTTTTTTTGTTTTTGTTTTTAATCCTGAGGCAAGGTGTCACCTTCATCCAGAATGGTGAACTATCCTGTTTCCTTAAAACTTTTTAAATCATGTAATGAAAAGATTTTTAAGGCTTTTAAAGTATGTATTTTATGGTAAGTGTTAAAATGGTCCATGAGAGCCATGGTTCCCCTTTCTGTCTTCTATAAATTGCAGTAATGTTGTCATTATTTAATTTAATCACTACACAAAGCTGACTCAGGTACATTTATTGTGCTTGTGTGGATTTCCTTCATCATTCTAAAGAAATAAGAAGGACGCTTCTGAAAAGATAACCGAAATTGCAATGAGTAAATTAACATTCCATTAGAGAAATCGTTGTTTTTGCCTCTCCCCCTCCCCACCCTGCTTTGATAAATCTTCTCTTTTCACCTCTAATCCTCTTGCTTTGCTCTATAGGAACCTGTATATGCTTCTACTTATTCTCCTGCTATACCTGCTGCCCATAAATACCTGTCTTTTGTATCTATTAATCAGGTGAGGAAAAGCCTACACATACTAAGCCTCATTGCAATTTCTGAACAGTAGGAAAGAACTTGTTTCATTTGGGAAAGTAACTCTTGCTGCATTTCAGTGTGTGTGTGTGTGTGTGTGTGTGTGTGTGTGAGAGAGAGAGAGAGAGAGAGAGAGAGAGAGAGAGAGATCAGTTCTTCATATATTTAGAGTTGGTCACCCGCATCACATCGTTGGCTCAGACTTTCAGGTAGACCCAATGATATTAATTCACCTCATAGTCATGAAACTGGTTGAAGAGGAAAGTTTCCCCTTCTAAGCTCCAAGCTCTCATCCCAAATTGAGCCAGGAGCACAAGAAATACACCTGAGGGTGCCTTCCTCCGGCTCGGCAGTGGTGCCATCTTGCTTAGCTTGATAACCGAAGAGGATGTGGTGGAGCCAGTGAGGAAGGGGCAGGGAGGAAGACGAGGAAGGAAGGGCACAGTGTGACATGAGCTGGCTGCAGTAGCCCTGTTGAAATGAGAAACACAGGCCTTCTGCTGCAACCCTGCCCCCATCCCCACCCTTGCTGTACCCTGTTCGAACCCCACCTCAGAGGGGAGACCTGGCCTGCGCTGATGGGGTCTGTTGGTGCAGAGTATGCAATAATTTTTAAAGCTAAACATATCGATGATTGATTTGATTGCCCTTGGAATAATGTCCCTGGTGTCAGAACTATGAAAAGTAGTCACATCGCTTGGCCATGAACCCCAGGTTCTCATCGCCCTCCGGCAGTGGGACCTGGCCCAGTCACTTCCCTCTTGGGGCCTCTGTCCCCTCACCAGGACCAGGCGGCCTTCAGTAAGATGGTCATGACTGTGCCATCCCTTGAGGACTACTGGTCCCAAAACAGGTCTTTGAGAATGAGCCGCAGGGTTCCAGATAGGAAATGAACAGAGTGCTGCCCGAGAGAGGTGTCTTGGGGTCCTTCTGTCTTCTTCCTGCATCTTCACGAGTGGAACCTCCCCATTCCCACTCGTGCTGGTGGACGTTTTCCTTGGAAGTTAGGGATGCTGTTCAGTGAGAGCCCAGCCTCACACAGTCAGTCAGTGTCCACCCAAACAAGAGGCTGAGATCTGGCGCAAACTTACTGTGCCATCACTAAGGGGGGGGGCATGAGTTGTTCTAAATAAGCCAACCTTAAAAGCTGTATTATTGAACTCTTTAAAAAGAATTTATGCATACATACACATAATACATACTACATATATACTTTTCTAATAGACTTTATTTTTAGAGCAGTTTTACGTTCACAGCAACATGCAGTGGAAAGCACAGAGGTTTCCCACGTGCCCCCTGCTCCCCCACACATAGCCTTTCCCACATCCCCCACAGCGCGATACAGTTGTTAAAATCGATGAACCTATCTTGATGGCATCATTACCCCCAATGTCCGCAGTATGCATTTGGATTCATTCTTGATGCCGTGCTTTCTGTGGATCTGAACAAGTGTGTGATGACCTGTAGCCATCATTCTAACGTCCTACTGAGCAGTGTCACTGCTCTAAAAACCCTCTGTGCTCCATCTGTTCATCCCTGTCTCCCCCAGGCCTTGGCAACCTCTGATTGTTTCAGCGTCTCCATAGTTTAGTCTTTTCTAGAATGTCATCTAGTTGGAATCCTACCATATGTAGCTTTTTCAGAAGTGATTTCTTTCCCTTAATAATATGCACTAAAGCTTCCTCTTTGTCTTTTCATGACTTGATCACTCATTTCTTTTTAGGGCTGAATAATATTCTTTGTCTGGATGTGCCATAGTTTATTTATCCATTGATTACTAAAGGACATCTTGGTTGTTTCTGAGTTTTGGCAATTATTAATAAAGCTGCAATAAGTATCCATATATAGGTTTTTGTATAGCTATAGGTTTTCAACTTATTTGGGTATCGAGTTCAATTCCTGGATCATGTGGTAAAAATATGTTTAATTTTGTAAGAAACTGTCCAACTGTCTTCTAACTGCAGTGTTTTCTCTTCTCACCAGCAGTTGCTCCAAAACACTGGCATTTGGTTGTGTCAGTGTTTTGGATTTTTGCTATTCTAATAGGTGTGTAGCAATGTCTCCATATTGATTTAATTTCCATCCCTCTGGTGACATATGATGTGGAGCATCTTTTCATATACTTATTTGCCAACTGTGTGCTTCCTTTATAGTGAGGTGTCTGTTCATTTTTTTTTTTACCACATTTAATTGGTTCATTTTATCATTGTTGACATATAAGAATTCTTTGTATATTTTGGATAACAGTCCTTTATCGGATATCTTTTGCACATATTTTCCCCCAATCGGTTCCTTGTCCTTTCATTCTCTTGAAAATATCTTTCACAGAGCAGAAGTTCATCTTATCAATTATTTCTTTCATGGATCATGACTTTAATGTTGTATCAAAAAGCCATCACAGAACCCAAGGTCATCTAGACTTTATTCTACATTATTGTCTACAAATATTGTAGTTTTGTGGTTTACATTTTAGGTCAGTGATACATTTTCAGTTAATTTTTGAAGAGCATAAGTTCTGTATCCATATTAGTATTTTTCAATACAGATATCTGGTTTTTCCATTTGTTGAAAAGACTATCTTTTCTATACTGTATTGCCTTTATACTATCAAAGATTAGATGGGTATATTTGTGTGCTCTATTTCTGGGCTCTCCATTCTGTCCCATTGATTTATTTTTCTACTTTTTTTCATGAACACCCACACTGTCTTGATGACTAGAGCTTTGTAGTAAGTCTTCAAGTCAGGCGGCGTCGGTCCTCCTATGTTGTTGTTCTCCTTCAGTATGGCATTGGCTGTGTGGGTCTTTAGCTTCTCCATATAAACTTTAGAGTAAGTTCATCAATGTCCACAAAATAACTTGCTGGGAATTTGATTGGAATGGCATCAGATCTATAGGTCAAGTTGAAAAGGCCTGATACCTTATATTGCATCTTCCTATCCATGAACATAGACTGCCTCTCCAGATATTTTTAAGTTTTAAGAAATATATTTACCAGGGGGCAATCTATGTTTTATCACTTCAAAGTTATAATGTCTTAAAACTTCTATATTTTTACTTCTTGAGGGTCTTCCCAGATAAACATGTTGTGTACCAGTTTTGTGGCACTAACTTGTCAGTGTTCCCAGAGGTCAGGAGAGTCCTCTGCCTCAACAGTCCTCGTGTCAGTGTTCAATAATGCAGAGACTCAGAGAAGAAAATTTGTCTCTTTTTCAAGCATCAACACAACTTCTTTTTCCTCACATGCCTCAGAGTTGGACCAGAATAAGATTTCCCTTACTTCCCCTCCTTTAGTTTTAGGAGCTGGTAGATGACGACAAGACCAGATTATGGTCACTTTGAGATCTGTACCTAGTTGAGATCTTTTTTGCGTTTTGTTCAGGCCACTTGAAGTTACATGCATTGTGATGGACTGAAATCACTGAGGGCAGGGGCAAAGCTAAATGTCTTTAACACTATACAGAATTCTAAATGGGGATAGCATTTTGAAAACTGAGAAGTACTTGATTTGTCACTTTGTCTTATTTCTGTTACTTAACATGTGTTTTTATCATTTTTTTCCTATAATTTAATTTAACTGCATGTGAATAAGATAAAAATTTTAAAGCCAGATCACAGTATTTTTTATTCATAAAGCTCTCCAACTGTGGTAGAATTTTACCCTTAAATCTGCACTAATCCTTGTAATACAGGTTAGTCTGCTCTCTCTTGTATCACCTCCCTGTGTCAGAAACATTTAGTGAGATTTGCACTGTGGTTTCTCAGTATAGTTAACCCATGAATACGTGGGGGTTAGGAACACAGGCCCTCCAACCCCATGCAGTCAAAAATCTGCATGTAACTACTAATAACCTACTGTTGACCAGAAGACCAGAATCCTTATGGATAAAATAAACACTCCTTTAACACATATTTTGTATGATTAAAGTATTCTTACAATAAAGTAAACTAGAGAAAAGAAAATGTTATTATGAAAACCATTAGGAAGAGAACATGCATTTACAGTATTTATTGGAAAAAATTCATGTATGAATAGACCCATACCATTCAAATCCATGTTGTTTAAGGGGCAGCTGTAGGTGTATAGAGGCAAAAACCCGGCAGGAGCAATGTGGCAGCCTGAAAACACTTTTGCAGATTGATCCTTTGCACAGTTTCAGGCTGTGTTCTGCCAAGTCTCCGGTCATCCCTAGAACCTTCCTCTCTTCCCAGTTGTTTCACTGCCTTCTACACACACACGCACACACACACACACACACACTCACACTCACGCTCACACTCACACTCACACACGTTCCCTTCCCGCTCCCTCTCTCCACACCATGTTCATGGAATCCATATTTGAAAGGGAGAAGATCAGATAGGGTAGAGCTTCTATTTATGACAACTCTCTCTTATTATACCATTCCAGTCAATACTAAACATTATCATCTAAACCTGGATAAACCTGGAAAAAGGCACAATGCTTATTACAACATGTATTATGTCCTTCTCCAAATGAGGAAAGAAAAACTTAGAAGAATAGGACAATAATGAAGGTTTGAGCTAAAAAAAGAAAAGTAAATGGACATAGATGTCTGTCTTCCTTTCACATTTTGAGTTTTATAATTTAATAGCAACTTGGGATAAATTATTATTAGATTCTCTACTGAATAAGCAAGCTATTTATGAGGGCTATCTAGAAAAAGTCCAGCCATAAATGCCTCTATTTTTCATATTACATGGCTGGATACTTTCAGGACAGCCCTCGTATTCCTTATCCCATTCCAGAGTCATGTAAAGTGAGATAACAGGACTGTTTCTCTGTAAACCAACCCCACTAAGTAGCAAAGTTAAGGTGAAACTTCTATAAAAGCAAAAACTTTTATATGTGATGTTATCATTTAGAGGAGAGTAAAAAAATACACCTTCTTAACACAGATCTGGCAAAATATAATACAGAAAGCTTTAAAATCTGCAACAGCTGTATCATTCCAGGGCTCATATCTGTCATATTCTCCCAGGAGTTCTCGGGGAATCCTAGAGCTTTGGGAAATGGAGTTGCTGATGTGGGGATACCATTGTTCTGAGTCAGTAACCACACCCCACAACCACACCCCAGGACTGTGCGGATGTGTTACTGAGGTCACGACAGAACCAGTGAGGGCTGGATCCTTGGAGAAGCAAACTTTGGCACTTGCTATGTTTTTTTCCAAATATTTTAAGCCAAGTTCCATATTGATTTGATTAAAATTTACTCCTGAAACTTCATTTTCAAAGAAAACTTGTTCTCTTTTATGAATTTTGATGAGGTCTTCCTGGGAAGTCAACCTCATAGTTTATTTAATAAGAGTATGTGATTCAGAAAAAGTTACTTATATTACATACACCTCCTCATCCCATCACGTTAGGGATTAGTTTTTAGCTTATGAATTTTGGGAGGGGGGACACAAATATTCAATCTATAGCAGACTTCTGTAACCAAACTACAGTCATCAAGATGAGGAAATTTAATGCTGATACAATGTTTAATCCACAGTTGTATTTCTATTTCATTCCCCCTTCCCCAGTAATGTCCCTTTTAGCCCCACGCCTACTCCCTCTAGGATCTGAGCCAGGATCACGCATTGCATTTATGTCATGTCTCTTTAGGAAAAGGTTTTTAACCTAATTGAAATGACCAAGGATCTCAGAACCAGTTCTGGCTGTCATTGCTCTGTAGAAGAATTGTATACCAGGGAGATCCATCAACTAGATGATGGCAAAGTCCATAGTCATGGCTTAAGCCTACCTTTGCCGGTGCAGACGTGGTTTTACATTACTGGAAAGGAAGGAATGATGCCTCTTGTCTGTTAGCCTCCATCATTCCGGGGTTTTGAGAAGACCTGTTCCCATCTCTTGTTTCTTCTTCAGTGAATCTGGAAGTTATTTCCTGTTGGTCAGTAAAGGGAAGCTAATCTGCCTCAGTGGATGGAGCTGTGGAGGAAGACTCACCAGCCCTGGGATGGATCTCCCCTCAGGGCTCTCCTGGTCCCCCCACGGTGTTTGTGGGAGGCCTGACCATCACTGTGATCTGTGTTGACTACTTTCTCAAGGAGAAATCCCTATGTAGGAAGAGAAGCTGGGGAAACTTCCAGAAATAGTTAAGAAGAGTTCAACTATAGTTTGAAAGCAGATGCCTTAGCGGAAATGTCCTCCTCAGTCTACGAAGATCCTGAGGGGAAAGCAAAAGCACAAACCCAAGAAGGAGGCTGCCACCATCTTTAGAGTCCCTTCCTAAAACCACCTCAAGGTGGACAGCCCAGGGGAGCTCTCCCCTCTCTTCCTTCCTCCATCTTGGCTCCCATAGCTCCTGCTCCCCGACCCCCGCTTCCCCCCCGACCCATGCCCCCACCCCAGGGTGGGGGGGGGAGTTTATAGTGAAAGGGGGACGGAGGGATGGAGCAGGGCAAGCAACTCTGTCCTGTGAACATTTGGGGACCTCCCACCTGCTTCACCCCACTGCCATCATCCACACTCTTTCTCTCGGCCTCAGTCCTTCCTCTGTGCTGGCCCTGAGTGCCTTGAGCCCTGACCTCTGCCTCTTCCCTGCTTCTCATCTTCTCACCTGAGCCCTGTCACCTTGGTCCAGTCCTGTCCTGATCCCCCTCAAGTCCACTCCAGCTTCTTCCTCTTAAACTAGGCTGACGAGCTGTCCCGTTTCAAATGGTCTATATGGTCAACCTAGTCTCACTGGGCTAAATTCAAAGTGTCAGTAGGCTGACCATATATGCCATGTAAAAACGGGACAGTACCTTTGTTTTCTGGCCCATTTAAAACGGGACGTCTGGTCAGCCTATCTTAAACCAAATGAGTGACGCCAACGGCTTAGAAAGCGAAAAGGCAGGTATTTCTAGAACCCCAATGAGAAACTTTTGAAAGCATTTTCTAGGTAAAATAGATATGGAAGTTATGTCTATAGCACAATCCATCCTCCATGTCAGATATATTATGACTTAAAATTCACATCCATGGGCTGATCTGGTTGCCTAACTGCTCATACAACATTGTTGCTCTAAGAAAAAGCATGTCAAGTTCCAGAAAACAATACCTTATTCCTAATTGGCATTTCCTACGTTATACTTGACCATGCTCCCTGTGAACTCAGTGGATAAGATTTTTTAGATTGACCATGTTCTTTGTGAGATAGATAGATAGATAGATAGATAGATAGATACACACACACACATGCACACACACACACTAGGGCTGTCCAGAAAAAAATCTGGGCATAAGTGCCTCTATTTTTCATTTTGCATGGCTGGACAGCCCTCGTGTATGTGTATATGTGTATGCATATGTGTACGTGCATATCTGTACGTGCCTATGTGTATGTGCGTGTGTGTGTGTGTGTGTGTGTGTAAAATTTCCTACTTGAGTTTATCCAGATAGGTAAAACAGGGCAACTTTAAAACACTGTAAAGTTTATGACATGTAGGCAGTCTTTCTGTTTTTGTTTATTTTTATAAAGTATTTTTCTGGTGTTCCAGTGTTCCTAACAAGTAGGTGGGGAAAAACAAAACCTATGAAGTTTTCATTTAAACCTTCCATACTGTTGACAGTAATCTCTAACTCAGGCTGGAAATCAGGAAGCCAAACTGATTTCAGCTAGAACACTTGTGGCCAGTGTGGGATAGTGTAGTACTCTTTTCTGTCTTCTTTTCAGCTCATGGAATGCTACAAGCTAAAATTCACAACTCACTCATTTCCCTCTCCTATTTTCTCCTTTGTACATGTTACAAACAGCGGGTCACAGAAAGTCGAGAGAGCCAAATGACTATCGAAGAGAGGAAGCACCTCATTACTGTGAGAGAGGAAGCCTGGAAGACAAAAGGCAAAGGAGCAGCTAACGACTCCACCCAGTTTACGGTGGCCGGGAGAATGGTGAAGAAAGGTCAGAGTGTGTGCGTGCGTGTGTATACGTGTGCGTGCGTGTGTGTACACGTGTGTGCATATGTGCACGCACGCTCCATCACCCATGGAGGGTGGCTTCTGAGAGCTTGGTTAAAACAAGCCATGGTCTTTTATAGTTTCTGATCGCACTGAGGTTGTGTAAATGGTTTGGGGGTAGGTTTTGCATGATATTCCTACTGAAAACTTTATGCATAACATCATCTTCAGTATAAAAAGCATAATTCAATTAGTCACGTGTCAAAACTTAGCCATTTAGCAATTGAGCTCAGGTTTCAAAAGCAGTTGCAAATCTGCTAACAAATCTTAGTCATTTCCCATAATTGCTTTTAAATTTTTTCCGTTTCCTTGCCATCTGGCAATCCGTTGACCCAAATTAGCCTTTCTCAATGAAGAAGGGCTGTATCTCTTCGCTCTTGTAAGCTAATTCCTAGGTCTCTCCATCAAATCAGAGTTCTCTGGCACACAAGGGCTAATTTCAGGTATTTTAAACAGATGTCTAAAAGATATATCCAACTACAAGGAAGTGGGATTTCCCTGGAGATGGCCATTTCTCTGCAGCTGAGCCCTTGTGACTGGTTTGAAATCTGTATCCAAAGACTTATGAAACTGAGAAATCACATGGTTCAAGTCATTAGAGAGCTTTGAGCTTCAATATTGTATAGGAAATGGTGAAAATGTAGGGTCCCTCTGTCACCTATATACACATACCTTCATTTTCTAAGTTATTTAAAGGCGAATTTCCTAATTAGTGATAAATGTTTTCACATTCACTTAGGGTTAACTTGTCATCCACTTTCTAGATTTCTCTCTCTTCCCTCAGAACTTTTCGGGATCCCCATTCGCATGTAGTGCCTACCTCATTGTAGCCTCATGCTACATATTTGCAAAAGAAAGGGAGGGAGGGCAGCCCCCTGAATTATGATTAACTCAAATCTTGGTGGAAGAATCCTCTCCAGCAGATTCTTAACTAATCTTGAAATTGTCTAAAGGGAACAGAAAATAAGGTACTTCCACAGAGTAAGGTAGCATTTGAGCCTTTTCTTCACCAAATCCCAGAACTGTATAATCATGTTAAACTACTTTAACATGAGCCCCATCCTGGGGTTAGCAGCAGCAGATCCTTAAAACCCACCTTAGTTTATAAGAACTCAAGCTGAGAACTTGAACCAGAGCTCAGATCTCCCAACCTCTGATAACTTTTTATTTTTCATCCTGATAACTTTTTATTTTTATTTTTATTTCCTCTTCCATCTTAAAAAAATTGTAATTTATTTTTAAGCAGGCCTTTACTACCATACCAAATCCCACTGCCCTCATCCACAACAGAGTCAGAGGAAGGAGATTTGTTCTCATGCAGGTTTGGAGAGTCAGTTTCAAGAAGTTCCTGTCCCTTTTCCTGAATAAATCAGACATATTTATATAACAAATTCTCTAGGGTTTGCTCAGGACATAATTTCCTTATACTTTTCATCTAATGAAAAACTGTACCCTGTTTTCCTAATATGTTACCCCGTACGGGGTTATGTGTTTCACTTGACTCATGAGCTCTTGATTTGCAGTAATATGGCATCCAGTTTATACTCACTGCAGAATAAAATAGCCCCCTACACTGCAGCCACCGAGATGTCCCATCACATCTGGTTACAATGGCACATTTCCCAGACACAAGTTAACTGTGTATCAGGGAATTGCCAGGAGGCGTGCTGTATGCTGATTTTCACTCTCTCACCCCAGAAAACTACTCTCCCCTAGCCTCATTAGGACTGGCTCCCTTTTTGACACTCTTAGAGTGTCTATAACAATCAGTACTCCACAAGGTTTCTGTGGTATTCTAGTAATTTCCTGGAGGAAGAGTACTCCCAGTATGCCTTTGCATAAGAAAGACGTGAAAATGTTCTTGAAGACCGTGGGTGCCTGGTTATTGCATGTGGAATTCATTGGAAAGCGGTATGGGAGGTGCTCCGTTTTGCTTTAACACTGTAATTTAAATCCATTCGTCCTCACCCATTGCAGAAAAATCCTCGTTTCTAGCTGGGAAAGAGTTGGCCCCGCCTCCAGGAGCTCGCCTACACGCTGCCGCTGCCTTAGTGGGCAGCAGGGGGCGCCCTGACAGTGCAGAGAACCAGGTTTCCTGGTTGCCTTCCGAGCCAGGCCTGTTTATTAGCTTCAGAGTTAATTAATGACCTCCGTGCTAGTCAACCTTTCCAAGGTTCTTATGCATTCTTTCAGTAGGTAACGATTTACTGTCCCAGCTTATGGTACCAAAGTTTACCTTTCTTTATTATCTGTCAAGAGAATGTTTCTTTCTCACCAGTATAAACCCTTTGCAGGTCTGGTAACTGAAATAAATTTTTTAAATGTTATCGACTCTGAAGTCCCTATCTTCTGAGTCGATAACATTTTAAAAATTTATTTTGACATCATCAAGCAAATATATGTACATATTGAGATGTACTTCTAGAATGTCACCTAAAGCAAGCTTTAAATATTTCACTATTTTTCCTTAAAATTTTCATGCTATAATAACACATCCTTCTCCAGCGCCTAGGAAGAACGAGAGCTTGTAAGTGATACAGATTGACATCTGATGTTCCTTGAGGGGTGCTTAAAGTGACAGGATCATCTAAGGACTACATTTATTACAAATGAATACAAACAACATTAACACCTATTTTTTTTTCTTTGTAAATGCATAATTACTTCCCATTTTAATCCCTTTTACTTAGACTAGGAAAAAATACTCATCTTGGTTTTTATTAAGGTTTCTTGTTCCAACCAGATACCTTCTTTATGCTGGAATTCCTTTCTTTGCCTTTCATATGCCCCTTACCATTCTCCCATTAAAGCAAGCTTGTCCAACCCCTGGCCCACGGGCCACAAGCAGCCCAGGACAGCTTTGAATGTGGCCCAGCACAAATTCGGAAACTTTCTTAAAGCATTATGAAATTTTTTTGTGACTTTTCTTTTTTTTTAGCTCATCAGCGATCATTAGTGTTAGTATATTTAATGTCTGGCCCAAGACAAATCATCTTCTTCCAATGTGACCCAGGGAAGCCAGAAGGTTGGACACCCCTGCTTTGAAGAGTCCCCACCCTGCTTCTTGATAAATACATGTGAAAGCCTATTGCTGGTTCCCAGCCACACTGAAAATGTATTACACCCTTCCAACAATCACAAATCAATTTAAATACGAGGGCTGTCCAGAAAAAATCCAGCAATAAAGGCCTCTACTTTTCCTATTACATGGCTGGGTACTTTCCAGACAGGCCTTGTATATCCTCTTTTGTGTATTTCTTTTAAAAGGTCACCACTCCTTGGGTTATTGCTCAATAGAACCACACTCCTCTGAGCAATGTGCACAAAGACCAGACTGTCCCTACCTCACTCCAGTGCTGGGGGCCAGTTGCCAGCCAGTATGACACAGCCCTTATCCACTTCTGTGGGAGATGATGCAAATAGACTTTCTCTGCAACTGTGTCCACCACCCCAAGGGTCTTCAGAACTCACAACTCCATTCATTCAAGTATATTCTGATTACCTGTTCTACTCTCTTCTGTGGACATCTTTTCCTGCATGTTCTCATTGTTCAGTTAGGAATGGCAGCTTATCAGCTGCCATAGTCCTTAGAAACTATCAAATTCTACCTGTATTTGCAGTGTCCTGCATAGTCATGGTACCTGCCAAATGTACATGTTTGTGTGCATGCATGCATGTGTATAAATTCTATAAGTTGGGCTAAGAGAGATCCAGCAGTTTCCAGGGAATCTCCAGAAATGATCCTGAGATACTAAATAGCTCCCTTCTTTGTTCTACAGGTTTGGCATCACCCACTGCCATAACCCCAGTAGCATCCCCTATTTGCAATAAAACAAGGGGCACGACGCCAGTTTCCAAACCCCTGGAAGGTAAGTCTCCGAGGTGCCCGATGTGCCCGTGGCTCTGTGATCAGAAGAGTTCTGGGTGGCGCTCTCTCATTGATGGTTCCTACTTGCCTAGATATCGAAGCCAGACCGGACATGCAGTTAGAGTCGGACCTGAAGTTGGACAGGCTGGAAACCTTCCTGAGAAGGCTGAATAATAAAGGTACATGCCAGCCGCTGGAGGGAAGCTTTGGTTTATATGCTTGTCGCACAGGGTGATTCAATGCATAGCGAAGGAAACCTAGAAAGAACCTGCTCCTCTGTGAGAATCTCTAAATCCCAGTTGTAATGTAATGGCTTTTCTCCTCAGCTGAATTGTGTCCTTTCTATAGGACTGCATCGATTCATACTGTGTAAGCATTATCTTTGTTGTCTTTTTAAAAATGAAGTTACTGGTCAGGTCTGATTATATTACCAAGCTCTAATTTTCTTGGGGTCACCCAGTAACCTTTGTTCTTAAGTCTAAATTCTTGAGCTGTCACCCAATTAGGATCATGATTTAATTTTGCTTTTAACACTGAAACCAGATGATTAGACTTATACAAAACCAACATGATCTTGGGCCTGATGAATTTTAAATTGTATATGTCAACTTCCAATGAAGTCGTAGCTGATATTTTATCTTAAAATCACAAATGATTTCTAACTGAAAATTCTGATGTTAAAATAAATACAAAAGCCAATGAAGTATGCAAAATAAAATAATAATATACAGCGACAGCCTCATTTCTTAATAAAAATTTCCAGTACTTGAAACTTATCAAATACTAAGTTTTGGGAGTCCCTGCCACTGACAGTGATCCCTAATAGGCTGGAAATAATACAAAAAAAAAACAAAAACACAACAAAAATCCTTTAAACAAGAAATATAAAGGAGTAATAAAGTAACTAACCTGGCAAGGCAAAATACATATACAATTCAAAGTTTATTACAGATATGTAGCAGTGCTCTAGCCCAGGGGTCTAACCCAGCTCTCCATCTGTTTTTGTAAATAAAGTTTTATTGGAACATGGTCATGCCCATTTGTTAAGGTATTGCCAATAATCACTTTTCCACTACCGCAGCCGAGTTGAGCACTTGTAACACGGGCCATGTAACTCTTTTGCAAAGCCTGAAATACTTACTACAAGGCCCTTTGCAGAAAAACATTTTGCTAATTCCTGATCTAGAATGTGCTGAGGCAAGTTCCGCCTCCAGTAGCAGCCGGGACAAGTTCAGAAACACTGAATGGGCTGGCCTGCAGCAAGGCCAGCCTGCCTTTGTTCTTCCACACTATGGCACAAGCTTTGTTTGCCCAGGAAGTCCTCTCATGAGACGTCAAGGAAAGCCACAGGCCCCTGGATGTCACCACAGTAGACTCTGCATTAACCAGAACCCAGGCAGCTGACTTGCCGGTTGCTTGAGTTCTGGTTAACAGTGAGTCTACTTTCTGCCAATCTCCATGGGTGCCGGTTAACGGAGAGTCTACTGTATGTGTTTTCTCCCCTCCTGGAACACTGGGGAAAATCGTTTTTCAGATACTGTGAAATGCAGTTGGGGAAACGTGTTTTCACAAACTGATGTCATTGATTTTCTTGTTTGTTGGTAGTTGGTGGGATGCAAGAAACTGTACTCACCGTCACTGGCAAGTCTGTGAAGGAGGTGATGAAGTTAGACGATGATGAGACCTTTGCCAAATTTTACCGCAGCGTGGACTGTACCGTGCCGAGGAGCCCCGTGGAGCTGGACGAAGACTTCGATGTTATTTTTGATCCTTATGCCCCAAAGTGAGTTACTGAAATTTCTGTCTTTCACCCACTGAGAACAGAAAGCCTCCACCCTGTGCTTTTGTAGGATCTTCTCCGTCAGTGTGTTATCTCCTGTGATAGAACTTCATTACAGCCAAATCATTACAGAAGTGCCCCCTTTACCCACGGGGTGTAAGTCCTGAGACCCCCAGTGAATGCCTGAAACCGAGCCCTATATACTGTGGTTTTTCCTGTGCATGCATATCTTTTAATTTAAAGGAAGTGTTTTGTGATTCTCTCTGGCATTTTGGGGCCTTTACTAAGTAAAGTAGAGGTTACTGCAACACAAGAACTGCGATCCCACGACGGTCACTCTGATAACCCAGAGGGTTGCTGACTAGTGGGCAGGGAGCAGACACGGTGTGGAGACACCAGACAAAGAGATGCTTCAGATCCGGGGCAGGACAGGACTAGACAGCAGGAAATGTCATCACACTACTCAGAACAGTGCGCAATTTAAATTTATGAATTGTTTATTTCTAGAATTTTCCATTTCATATTTTTTTACCATGGTTGAACACAGGTAACTGAAACCATGGAAGGTGAAGCTATGGATTAGCAGGGGGATACCGTATTCTCTGAGGCAGACGTGTAGTGCTGTGGGGTAGAGAAAACGTGTGCCCTGCAACAGATGTGCATTCAGGCAGAAAGCCTTGCATGCACAGCACGTGCCACAGATGTTTGCCCTATTCCTAAAAATGTCCCTGGATTTTTCCCATATTGTTTTGCAGAATTTTAGACTAACATCATTTAGCAGAGATGTCTGTAACTCTCTTTTCTTTGACATATTGAATCCTTACTCATGACTTTATAAAATATCTGGATCACATGGGCTCAAATTAATACATCTAACCAGGAAATCAATAAAACATGCTACTTAACTTACAATAATGTATTAAATCAGTAGATCTGAGGGTTTTCTCAGTGATGTCCCAGGGTCTCTCTTCACACAGGAATGTGACTAAACCACCTAAGGAAAATGATTATGGTATTAAGATTTCTTCAGGTACAAGTGGCAGAAAGAAGTGCAAGTGAGAATGACATTAGCCAAATTAAAGTGTGGGAGGATTTACAGGTTGTCTCGCTGAAAAGCGTAGGCATGAACTCAGGGTCTGGAGGCTCATCAGAACGTGGTCTCACTCTGTACTGTTTTCCTGTGGGCTGGCTTCACTCCCAGGCAGGCGATCAGCTAGTAGGGGATGACCACCCCTAGCTCTGGATTTTGTACTACCTACTTACCCACCCCAGCACAGGCAGCTTCTCTTTGCAGTATCCAGAAGAAGTTCCAGGCTTGATTTTCTTAGGCCTGAGTCCACAGGTAAAGCAATCATTGTGGCCAAGGGGATGGAAGATTCCAGTTGGTCAAAGATGGTCTCTGGATCCACTCCTGAGCCAGAGTCGGAGGCAAGGAGTAGAGTGAGGCGGGTCCTCCAAAGGAGAGTCCAGCTGCTCTTACCATAAGCAGGGGTAATACCGTGCTGGGCAGGCTAAACCTATAGCCATCAACCCCATTTATCTATTTTCTACAAATTTATCAGAGGGATAGTGTCTTCCAGAAGTTGAGGTCAGACCATAAGGTTCACAGACTCATCCTAGAAAAAGTGCTAATACCTCATTGCTGAACATCACCACAGTCACCCTGGAGCTGTGCACTGATGTCAGTGCCTAGTCTACCCTTCAAAGCAATTTTGGAACTCTTTTCCTGGAATGGCCATTAGAGCTGTCATCCCATTACCCTTGATGTGCTAAATGTCATCAAAATGTCTTTCTTTTATTATTTCCTTTATCTTTGGGTAAAGAACAAAGTCACTGGGGGCCAGATTAGGTGAGCAGGGAGAGTGTTCCAATACAGTTATTTGTTCACTGACTAAAAACTCCCTCACAGGCAGTGCCGTGTGAGCTGGTGCATTGTCGTGATGCAAGTGAGAGCCATAAGTTGTTGGCCAAAAGTTTAGGTCATTTTCATGCAGCTTTTTCATGCGGCTTTTTCAGCACTTCCAAATAGTAAACTGTTTGTCTAGTTGGTACAGATTTATAATGAACAATCCCTCTGATATCAAAAAAGTTTAACAACATTGTTTTGACTCTTAATTTGGACTGATGGAACTTCTTTAGTCATGTAGAATTGCCTGATTTCCATTGTGCATTTTGACACTTAGTTTCAGGATCATATTGGTACACACATTTCATCACCAGTGATAACGTGGCCCAAACAATCGTCTTGCCTCTCCAAAAGGTCTTGGCAAACTTTAACCCTGCTTTGCTTTTGTTTATCAGTGAGCTGCTTCAAAATCATGTCTGCACACACATTTCTCATGCCAACATTTTCAGTTAAGGTTTTCCTGTTTCTTTATCAATGTTTACTTGGTCTGCTATGCCTCTCACAGTCAACCAATGATTTTGATGCACAGTTCCATGAATTTTTGCAATGTTTTTTTCAGTTCTACTTGTTACTGGCCTTCCTGACCTGTCTTCATCAGTGACAGTTTCTCTGCCCTCAGAAAAACATTTAATCCATTTGTACACTGCTGTTTTCTTCATGCATTATCCCCATAAATTTGGACTAACATGTCCCTGATTTCACTTCCACTCTTGCCAAAAACAAGAAATTGAATGTTTGTTCGTCGCTCTAATTCAAGCTCTGACATTCTCACGACAGCCCACAAGAACACGCAACAACAATAATGAACGCCACTCAGCAAGATACCGCCACACATTGACATGAACCCAGCCGTGAGACACAGATATACCTTACCGAGTTGTTTGTATGGTGCTGCCTACGTAAGCTCACGGTGGCAAGTTTGCAAACTTACTTGTCAGACCTTGTACCATGATAAATTGTTGTTCAAGCCACTCTTGATACATTTTTTGCAAGTTTCAATGTGTTTAGTTTCTTTTCATTTTGCTACCTTAAAACGTGAACTATTTGCCTTTTCCCATGTTTAAATATTAGTAATGTTTTGGGTATTTGCATATATGGTTATTTAACCATTTCTTAATCTCTCAACCCAAAGATCATTTTGTAAATCATTACAAATATATGTATGTGTACACACACACACACACACACACACACACATACACACACACTATGTTATGTATAACGGAGACTCTGGTGCAAAGTCCTGTACTGCTGGAAGTTGAGAGCAGCAGCTGGAGTCTGTGGGGAAATCATGTGACAGGGTTCGCCCTGCTCCCCACACCTGGTCTCCTGTCCTAGAGAATTTTGTGAGCATGTGACAGTCATAGTTGGTTTCGTGGGCCTACTGTACTTCAATCTATTCTTCAAAATAGTGGTTTCAGAGGGGGCGGTGGGTTGAGGGGAGGCCAGATATGGGGGGAGTTGGTGAGGGAATGGGAACATTGCTGGTGAGAGAAGCAGCAGACGTGTGGACTATTCCAGCAGGAGAATTAGGTAGGACAGGGCACAGTATGGGTGTCATCAGGTTAAGGAAGAACTTCCTCCCTTCAGCTACCAGTGGTGGAATGTGGTGCCCTGTTAGGCACCAGTGCCCCTCAGAGGTTGGGGACTGGGGGCGTCTGGACTGGCTGGGCTCTTGAACTATAGGACTCTCCCCTTGAATCTCCCTTCCATCCCCAATACTCTGTGACTCCACGGCAGGAGAGTGGCTGCCTGGAGGAGGAGTCATAGACACAATGAAATTGGGAAATGGGGGAGCACACTGCTTCAGGTCGGAGACCTGCAGATGACCCCCGAGTGGGTGCTGTTAACAGACTGAGGCCACGGCTCTGCTTTGCTCCTCAGGCTGACATCCTCAGTGGCTGAGCACAAGCGTGCAGTTAGGCCCAAGCGCCGGGTGCAGGCTTCCAAAAACCCCCTGAAAATGCTGGCAGCAAGAGACGATCTCCTTCAGGAATATACTGAGCAGAGACTAAACGTTGCCTTCATGGAGTCCAAGCGGATGAAAGTAGAAAAGAGTGAGTACTTGGAACCAGCACCTGCTTCTCTGCCTGGGAACTGGCGCTGCGGGGACTTTAATCATCTCCTTTTCCTGCCTTGCAGAGGCCAGTAATGGTGCTCATAAGACACTCATTAAATAAAAATGAGTAAGTTTGCACACATACACACACACCTGCAGAAAATCTGCCTGGAATTTAAAGGCTTTTCTTATAGCATTGAGCATCTGTTCACTTGGTGAATTCGAATTGTTCTATTTTGCTGTGTTTTCTTTCAAGAGGTTGGAGAAGGATATTTCTGGGCTTTGTCATTCAACTCATTTTCATCTCTATAGCGCCCAAACACAATAATTCTTCACTTAATCTTATTCAAGAGGAAATCATTTGATCTCTCATGGGAAAATGTCCCAAATCATTGCTTTGCCTAATCCTAGGGTTTTGTATTATTAATCAATGCATAAACCAGTGCTTTGCAAATTGTTTTTGATGGAACCCTCAGGCTCCTGGAAGATGGGATGTGGGTTGGGTGAGTGGGGGGACTTGGGGCAGGAAAGTGAAAGGAGAGAGAGAGAGAAGGCAGGCTCCAGGCTCTCTGTCTCCTTTAGACTAAGCTGCTCTGCTTTTATCTGCCCAGTACAGTGGGGCTACATAGCTCCAAAACAGTGGTTTCCATTGTGGAGATAATGGCATGCATAACCTTGCTGTTTTGAATGTTCTTCCTGTAATTTTTACTGTAGCACTCATAAACCTATTTCCTAAAGTTTTCATTAGAATAATAGTATTTAAAGTGGTGGAATCTTTTCAATGTAACTGACTTACTGAGAAAGTATATTTCCAAATCTATGCTATATGAATCATCAAAGCATGCTAGTTCTTCAATACTAGAACCTAATCCCAGCAGAATAATTTTTTGAACTTCTCTCCAGCATACACTTTTTAAAACAATGAGTTGGAGAAATAAAAATTTATTGGCACAAATTTTAGGTATTTTTCCTCTACCTCCACTTTTTTTGGGGGTGGGGTACAGAGGATGGCTTTGGGGTGACTGATACATACATTTGCTGGTCTGCACTGAAAACTCAGCATCTTGTAATTAGAATCTTAAGTCTAAAAGCAAAGGACCTCAGGAAATTAGCTAGTTGCTCATTTTGCCTCTGGGACAAGATTAGAACAAAACAATTCCTTATAGAATGCCTGCTTTTCTGGTTTTAGCAGAAAATACAGACTTTTGATGAAAGACATCTAACAGTGTTCCTGGGGAATGCATCACATCGAAACATTGTTGGGAATGGTAACGGCTTTCACCGAAATGATAATAAATGAGTTTAGCTTCTGAGCTTATACTAAAGTAGCTATACCACATCATCACCCAGTGAGACTTGTCAACAGTCAGTTTATACTTTCAATACAGAGTTCAATTCTTTTTTTTTTTTTAATTGTTTATTGGAGTGACATGGAATAAGTAAAAATTACACAGGTTCCAGGTGTACAATTCTACAATACAGCATCTATGTGTCATATTATGTACAGAGTTCAAGTCTTTACAGCAGTTAAGCATGGAACTGCCCAGTGAATCAAACTCGAGCTCTCCCCTTCGGGATTACATTTAAAAGAAAAACATAGTCCGTTATGAATAATTTCTGATTGTAAGTGTTGTCATCTCTCCTGAACATCTGGCTTCCCCTGGCATTGTGTGTCCTTCCCCGACCCTCCCAGTGTCCTCCAACTCCAACTTCTCAGAAGTCACTCTGGCAGGCCTAGCCAGTAAGGAGAACTTCAGCAACGTCAGCCTGCGGAGCGTCAACCTGACGGAGCAGAATTCTAACAACAGCGCGGTGCCCTACAAGAAGCTCATGTTGTTGCAGGTTAAAGGTATGTACGGGGCGGAGTGCCACGTCGAGCACCGGGTTTAGTCTGGTCTCTTCAGGCGTTGAGACTGCCCTTACTTGCCTGTCGGGGGCAGGGAACACACGTTTGAGAACCTGCTGTCTGCCAGGCACTCAGCCGCCTCCTGTCACGTAAGCTGCACAGAATCCAGGAGGTTCTGTACCCACGGAGGCTTAGAGGTGGGCTGACCACATGGACTGTTTGAAACGGGACAGAAAACAATGGTACTGTCCCATTTCAAACAGTACATATATGGTCAGCCTAGTGTCACTGGGCCAAATTCGAGGTGTCAGTAGGCTGATCAGACATACCATTGGAAACAGGACAGGACCGTTGTTTTCTGTCCCATTGAGAACGGGAGGTCCCATCAGCCTACTTAGAGGGGTTAGAAACGTGCCTGAAGTCACAGCAGCTGATTTGAATCAGGTCTGTCCCCGTCCAGAAGCTCAGCTGAGGCGGTGGCCTCCCCTCTCCCCACGGCCCCTGCCATGCAGGGTCATGCACTTACACATGCCCCTAAGTCGTCCTAGGGGTTGTCTCCGTGCACTTCTCGTCACTGAGATAAACAAGAGTGAATGCAGCCAGAGCGAGGGAGGCGCATTCCTGGAGGAGAAATCCAGGGGAAGAGAGGCAAACGGGGGGGACCCAGTTCCACCGCCCTTCCTATCCATAAGCAAGGGACACCGAGCTCTGGGCTGTGGGGACCCCAAGAGAGGCAGCAGCACACTGGAAACCCTCACAGACGGCGAGGGTATCTCATCTGTCCTCCTGACGATGACTCCATAGCAGCTGCCTCTCTGAGGCCGCGCTGCCTCCAGGCTGGCTCCCCTCAAGACTCCCCTGTGGGTTAGAGTGACAGCGCTGAGGGCGCGGACGGCTGGGGCGCACGGCCCGTGGTTACTAAATGTGGGAGGCCGGCCGCGTGGACGCAAGTAGACTAGGGCAGGAGGGAAGGAGGGCCAGGGAGCCTGTGTGCCGTCTTGTCCTGGAGGAGGGACCCTCACCTCATCCATGCACAGGCTGCAACAGGACACCGGCCGTGGTCCTAAGAACCTGACAACGCTGGGAAAGCACTGCGGGGCAGATAATCTGTAATGTTGTCATTCTGAACCCCGCTCTGTCACTCCGGGTCCTGCGACCCCTTAGAATTGCAGACATGCTTCCGATGGGGGCAGGGGCAGTTCCTGGCCCTTCCTGTCCCTGGGAGCGCTCTCCCTCCGGAGGAGGTGGTGACTTTTGGCCTTGTGTTCAGGAAGAAGACATGTGCAGACACGGCTGGTGGAACCCCGAGCTTCGTCACTCAACAGTGGAGACTGCTTCCTCCTGCTGTCCCCCCATCACTGCTTCCTGTGGGTGGGGGAGTTTGCCAATGTCATTGAAAAGGCGAAGGTTGGTGTCTGAAATATGAAAATAGTTCAGTTAAGCATGCCCAGTCTGTATACCGATGGGACATTGTGCCACTTGCCCAGTAATTATAAAGCTGCTCCGATGCCCAGTGTTCGGTTCCAGCGAGAAGGGACAGTAGCAGTTATTTTCCCGAATGTCTCCCAAACGAGCTTTCATTAGTGCTTAGGTGGGATGTCAGGGTTATGACCTGTCCTTCCAGATGTAAGTCCTGCATTTGTTCTCACTCTTGTGTAGAAAAAGAACTGGCATGTCACTTCAAAGTTGTTCATCCCAGGTACCTGTGGAATTCTACCCAGACTTAAGGAATGGGAGTCCAACAGGGCAAAGCCCAGAGAATGGGCATGTTTTTAAAGCTTCATAAGTGATCTGTTGAATTTGAAGATGGAGAATTATTGCTTTAAGGAATTGATACCCCTGGTCCTTTAATTACATCTTCTTGACTTCATTGAAAATGCCCAGCAACCAGTGAGTGCCCCAGGCTCCTGTGGTCACGAGGTTTTCCTTCCGGACATACCCCGTGTCTGACCTCTGATTTCAGCGTGTGCCTCTGCACCTGCCCAGGTAATTGTGTTCTTCCTTCTTTTAGGCCTCAGAGCTTGCAACTTTAATTCAGACAAAGAGGGAACTTGGTTGTAGAGCTACTTACATCCAGACTGTGGAAGAAGGAATTAATACGCACACTCATGCCTCCAGGGACTTCTGGAAGCTTCTGGGTGGCCAAACCAGCTACCAATGTAAGAGTTTACTCTAGATCAGAGAATGATAAGACTTGAACGTCTTTTCTTCTCCCTTGCTTCATTCTTCTAAAGCAGCCCCTTTTCAGTGTGTTGTAATACCCTCTTATCGGTGAGTGATGTAATACCCTCTTACCATTCATATCCCAAAGCTGCTGGAGACCCAAAAGAAGATGAACTGTATGAAACAGCCATAATAGAAACAAACTGCACATACCGTCTGACAGATGACAAGCTTGTTCCTGATGATGACTTCTGGGGGAAAATCCCAAAGTGCTCCCTTCTACAGTCAAAAGAGGTACAGTGAGTGGGAGGAGCACTCGGCACAGGGCTGCCCTGTGAAACAGATAGTACGTGCCCCGTGCATGTCAGCCAGGGTCAGTGACGTCGGAGGAGGTGACATTATAAGATGGTGCCATCTTTTGAAAGGATATTTATTTGGGATTTCAAACCATCACTGCCACCTTAAATACTAATACAGAGTTTAGAATATTGTTCAGAGGAGGTTCATAAATTATTGAAGGCTTTTTTATTTCAGACAAAATATATCACTTAGCCAGATCTCTTGATTTTTGTATAAACATTAAATATTTGCAGTCTGTATGCGGGCTTTATGGAAAGTATTCAGCCATGTAATATGACAATGTTATATTGACAATGGCTGGACTTCCCTCATTCGTGTGTGTGTGTGTACGAATTTATTTTTATATTTTGCCAAGTATGTGTTGGGTTTTTTCCTCTCACACCAGTAAATAGTTTTAACTTTAACATACATACATTTCTAGTACTGTTAAGTAGTCTAAGTGTTGAGAAAAAAAGTGAAAGACACAAAATTTTATTGAGTAGAAGAAGAGCGTTACAAATAATGTCATCTGAAGCCAGACTGATTATATGGTATGTATGGGCATCTAAATGGGGGAAAAGTGACATGCAGAGAAAAGAAAGAATTCAGGAATAATTTTAAAGAGAAACTGAAATTGAGCCTAGTTTGGAGTTCAGTAGAGTTTGGATTGCTGGACATGAAGGGAGAAATTATTCTAGGAAGAAGGAATAGAACAAACCATAGGCATGGAAATAAGAAAGAGTATTCCAGCCATGTATTCATTGAGCAAACACTTAGTACACTCTGCTGTAAAGTGAGTGTGGTATGGTCTCTGCCCCTGAGGGCCCTGGAATTGTGCAGACAAGAGAAGACATCTCTGGGTCCACTGTGCCTGGCGTGTGCGAGGGGCCTGTATATGCTAAGTGAATGAATGGACAAAGGACGGCAGGTGGGAGGTGGACATCCTTACCTCCGTCATGATTGGGAGTTCAGAGGAAGGAACATTAACTGGGGCATTTAGGACAAGACGACTTCGAAATGCCACCCACAGGGCAGAAGCTGGCTCGGCAGTGCCAGCGGGTCAGATCTTGGCATCTTTTTGTGTTTGTACTGATCGCTCCGTCTGGATTTGAATCATCACCCATTTGACTCACTATCAGCAGCGCTGAATCAACTGGAGCTTGTCCTGGAGGTTAACACGTTTTCCTGTGCTGTTCTCCCAGGTACTGGTGTTTGATTTTGGTAGTGAAGTTTATGTGTGGCACGGGAAAGAAGTCACATTAGCACAGCGGAAGATAGCGTTTCAGCTGGCAAAGCACCTATGGAATGGAACCTTTGACTATGAGAATTGTGACATTAACCCACTGGATCCCGGAGAATGCAATCCACTGATTCCCAGGTACTCCTGTGGGCTGTGATGGCATTGTAAAGCAGTTCTTATCACAGTCGTCTGCTGTCGCTGTTGATAGATTTTCCTTTTCATAAATAACCACAAGGCAGTCCCATGAATACCCACAAAAAGAACACTTCTTTCGCTTCCATGTAACTAATACAGAAACATGGATGCTGTAGGCTTCTGAAAGATGTTTGTATTGTATTTCATTTCTTGAAATGAACAAATGTTCTGACCTGCAGGATTCTAGGTGCTATTGTGACAGATGAATAGCAGTGGTTTAAATAAATTACATGCTGATCTGAAAACTTCCCAAGGTCTGGAGTGCAACCATTTGATGTGAAGATGCAAGAGCAGTACATTTCCTTCTAATGTCATACCTTCCCAACATAGCTGTTGAATTCTAGGATTTACCATTAATTGCCAGTACTTAGTATTTATGCCTTTTTTTGGAAGGAAGGGAAGAGGATATGGTATTGAAATAATGCTTGTAATCTTAATATTTTCTACTGTGCACTGGACTTTTAAAAGTAATTTTGGAAAATCAGGATATACACAAACTCTAAGAAATATGATCATAAGAAAATAATTCCTATATGCACATGAATTGTTGTTTTTCTTAGCTACCAGAAAAAAAAGAAGTGTTTTTAAATTATTTATGCCATATAATAGGTTAGAAATAGATGTGCCACCAAACAGTACAGAATATTAGGTATCACACAACTGCATTTTAATGGCTTCCATTGAACTAGAATACAAATTTCAACTTTTCTAACTAGTTTTCTGTTTTAAAATCAAATTACTGATTTTATTATTAATCATCACTATGGAAACAATTAAAAATTCTGTTAGCATAAATGAAAAGTTTTCAAATCCTTTTTAAACAAGTGCTCATTTAACCTAAAATTACTACTGCAACAACTAGCGTTTTACAGATGGAAATTAAGGCTAAAAGGAATATTTTATTGGGTGTAGTAAAAGAAAAAAATAATGCTGAAGCACAAAATCCATATGATGGACAATTCTTATTCAGCACTGACATAATCACAGATCTGAAAATAGATGCGGGAGCACCCGAACCCCTGGTTTCCAATGTCTCCCAGATCAGAATCAGCTGAGCAACTTTAAAGAATGCATGGCCCAGCCCAGAGGTGTGTTTTCAGTTCATGTGGCTGGGGCTTATGTGTCAGTATGTCTTAAAAGTACCCCAGAGATTTTCGGAGCGGCCAGTAGTAAGCATCCAGCCCTTCTTAAGATGTCATGACTCAGCCCAGTTCACAATGTAAGTCAGGATGGAGAGAGAAGCACACCCACTCCTGCTCCCTCCTCTCTGTGTTGGTGCAGCTTAGAAGATACAGTTCTAAAGCAACCATGTGCTCTCTCCATACACATCTTAGCCAGTCTGCAGAGTCCGATGTATATAGAAGACAGCTGTTCAGACATTTTCTGGTAGACCACAGCCTTTCAAAGGGAGTCCTGCACTCTCCATAATTGCTGCTACAGTAGACTCTTTGTTCACAGGAAGTCAAGCAACCAGCACCCTCAAGCAAAATTGTTGCCGGTTGCTTCAAAGTGCTGGTTGCTTGAATTCCAGTTAATGGAGAGTTTGCTTACATTCATTAGGCATCTACCAATCCCTACAGGTGCCGGTTAACTGAGAGTCTACTGTACTTGGTTCCTTAAGTTTCACAAAAGCATGAAGTAGCAGTGTTTGTACCCTGGGCTCCATCCTCTCAGTCCCCTTTGAAACAGGCAGCCTGCGTGATGATGTCCCTTAGCCATGATGTCAGAAACTGTGGTCTGGACCGAAACGGGGGGGAATGAGGCAGGGGTCACAACAGGGCCTGGTGAGCACAGCTCCTTGGTCTGAGGACATGTCCGCATCCCGGTTCTGATTCACAACCAAAGATTGATTTGGAAGGATGTGAAATACCTGCACATTCTCCTCAGGGCTGGACCCTCCACTGCATGTTTTCCTGGCTGTGCAGGAACACCTCATTTTAGTGCACTTCACAGAAGTCACACTTTTTTACACACTGAAGGCAAGATCCTGCACCGCCAGAAGATTACAACTCACTTTATTGCAATACTTGCTTTACTGCAATACCTCTGAGGTGTGCCCGCACTTTTTCTTAATTACCTTTTGTTCCAAGCACAGTCTGAGATTCTGAGGCAATAGCAGACCTCCAGGTTGGGCTGTGTCACTTCCTTCCCTGGGTCCTATGTTCTCCCTGCTTGCTGTCATGTCCAGTGGCCTAGAAGTAAATATGTAAAGATGCGTTGTATGATGTATGAAAGCATGTGCAAGTTAATAAGAGAGACAGACAGGAGAGCTTCGTTGTAACGTGACTTGAAATAGTAGAGAGTCCATGCCCATCTGTTCACAAACTTGTCAGAAACTTGGTGAGACCTGGCCATGTCTGTGGGCAGCAGGAAGGAGGTGAGGAACAGACAGATGTGTGTGAGTCCTGCCTCACCCAGTTCCCAGTCTAGTGTACCACCCCCGAGCCACCCCTAGAACGTGGGGAAAGACCAGTCCTGACAGGGTTTGTCTTTCATTCCTCTTCATCAACTCCGTGGACACAAAACCTCGAAAGGCTTCAGTCTAAAATAATACAACCTCACAACCTCACTTACTTGGTGAAATAGGTAAGGATAAACGATTTGGTCTTTATCCTACTGGTTATGTTTTCCGAGTTGTTTTTAGTGCCCACATGCATTTGCTTTAGATTCCTTTGCTTTGTTTTAGCATGGCTTAATCTTGGTTCTTCTCCTGTCTACTCCCCCATCTGCAGGAAAGGACAGGGGCGGCCTGATTGGGCAATATTTGGGAGACTTACAGAACACAATGAGACTATTTTGTTCAAAGAGAAATTTCTCGATTGGACCGAACTGAAGAGACCTAATGAGAAGAATGCCAGTGACTTTGCCCAACAGAAGGTACTCTGGGTGGCCAGGCCTCAAACCTCAGGGCTGGTTTGGGTCTCAACAAGAGGGGCCTGAAAACTAAAAGCCTTCCCAGGGATTACTTGCAAACTGGTTTCCACTTATATTCCAACTCTACGAGTGGAAATAGCCCTCTTGGCAGCTTTGGGTTTGTGGGTGTCTCATTCACTGTGCTGGGGTGAGCAGTCAAGCTTCCCTAAGACTTCCCCCTAAATGCAGCCTTTCCCTGAATACATGTCAATGCCCTGAGACGGAACGTGAAGGCTGCACTCTCACACTGTCCTATTAGCAGTGAAACAGCACTGAGTGCATGATGAAACGGCCAGAGAAACAGGCCACTGCACAGACGTTTTTCTCTTTCCCTCTAGGAGGATCCTAGGGCTGAAGTCAAGCCGTACGATGTGACCCGAATGGTGCCAGTGCCCCAGACGACAGCTGGCACTGTGCTGGACGGGGTGAACGTGGGCCGTGGCTATGGCCTGGTAGAAGGGGATGACAGGAGGCAGTTTGAGATCGCCAGCGTCTCTGTGGATGTCTGGCACATCCTGGAATTCGACTATAGCAGGCTCCCCAAACAGAGCATCGGGCAGTTCCATGAGGGGGACGCCTATGTGGTCAAGTGGAAGTACATGGTGAGCACCGCAGGTTAGTGACACTTACATTGTCTTCAAACCCAAGTCCAAGACTGGGAACCTCAGCACTGCTAGAGCCAGGTGTCTGTGTGCCGTGTGTCACCCTGGCTGCATGGTTGCCTGTGTCAACCTAGTCCTTTGCTTCGAGAACCACTCAGTAAACCTGTAGACCAATTTCTAATGACCAGCACTGCGAGAATCTGGGGTGTTTCCTTATGGAGATCACATGTGCACAGTAAGGTTATTCATGACCTCCACTCCCTCCCCTGCTCTGTCCCCAGAGGTTTTCTAGGATTGTGATGATTTGCCTCCAGATGATATTTGCCCTGTGGCTGGAGGCTGCTTAAAGTCATTAAGTAAAGGGTATCTGGGTGACTTAGAACTGAGACCAAATGGGGTAGTAACATTATAGCAAATACACACCCCAAAATTCATTAAAAATGAAAGAAGCTATTTCCGGTGAGGCTGAGAACCTAGCGGTGCTTTGTGGGTTTGTTGGAATAAATACATAGTCAAATTCCTCATGGTTTCCGCCCATGAATACTCTTTAGAGCAAAACATTCCATTGCATGCTTTGCATTAAAAGCGTGAGGGAGGACAGCAAGTGAACTTTGGAGAGAGAATCACTTTTCTTCGACAAGAAGTGGCCATTATTCACGTTAAGTACAGTGTCCATCATCCCTACCCATTTAGGAGAGAGTTTATGTCACAACTATGATTTCCAGATTAAATTCTAAAAGAATTGAGTCACTGCCTTCCAGCCCCCTTGCCGTCCAGGTAGGGCTGTCCCTGGACCACAGAGAGGCAGGTATTTGCTGATCAGACCCCTGCAGACTTAGAACCATTTGATTTATTTCCTAATTTATCAAAAGTAAGTCTTAACTCTCAGCATTTGCTGAGCACCTACTCTGTGTGTTAAATAAGTAAATATTTCAAACCCTGCCTTCTAGAAGCATATGGTATACATGACAATAAGCCAGGTATAGCGAGAGGTAATTACTTTGTGCTGAAGGAGGAGAGCTCAATTTTCTGAGATGACATCTGCCTGCAGTGGGAAAAGCCCAGCAAAGCAAGACCCAGGCGGACACACCAGCAAGGGCTGGAGGGCTGTGTGGGGCTGTGCCCAGAGCCGGGCTACAGGCCCAAAGGTCCACCCACCTGGCAAGACACACACTGCAGGCTTCGCTGCAGCCTCGCATGGAGTGCCTCACAGATGGTCCACGGGATGTGTTCAGGCTTTATGCTTATTTCGCAGGTAAGGAACAGGACACCAAGGTTAAGTAACCCACTGAAGTCACACAGCTAGGAGAGCACAGAGCTGGACACCAGGGCCCCTTTCCCTTTCATAGGAGACCCTGTCACTTGGAGGAAGGGTCACAGGCCCTAGGGCCATAAGGCCTGAGGCTGAATCTCCTCTCAGGCCCTTCCTACCAGCCCTGCAATTTACGTTGAGTTACTTACCCTCTCTGAGCCTTGGTCGTGTCACCTGGAAAATAGAGCTTATAACACCCAGCTCACAGAATGTATATTCTGCTCTGGTGTACATAATGTTTAGCATGTGCAGGAAATAATCGTCACTGATGTTCTCAGCAGCAACAGCGTAATTACTGTATTTAACTGGAAGATGAGATAACATGGATCTACCCAAAATAATAGCAACTCCCATGTGCCACTGTTGTAGGTTTAAGCTCCTTGTGGTGATGTAGTTAGCAAACTGAAGTAGTAATCTGTGCTGCTGAGTGCCCATAAAGACGTAAGAGCGAATTGATTATAGGGAGAAATCTAACCTTTGGAGATGAAAGAACAGGGGACTTTAAGGAACAACTTTTAAAGGCATACATAGTGCTTGTTCTTAAAATGCAAGGGGAATTGTATGTTTTATAAACAGAGACCAAAGAGCTCTGAGTGTGCAATTGAGTCATGTCCTTACCTTAGTTGTTAGTTAAAAAAAAAGAAGTAATAGCAAGTGAATGAATGAATCATTATTAAAATGAATTAATTAAAAAATAAATCTAAGATTTGAGGCCTTCATAGACTATTTACTGGGAGGCCCCTAAGAAATAATGATTTGAGCCAGGCAATTCACTGTCTGCATTAAACATGTTCATCTCACAGCCAGATCCAGCACTATCTTTCTGAACAAAGCTGTAAATTTGAAGAAGTCCAGCAGTAGAGAATTAAGTTACAGTGGGGAGCATTCAGATTGCAGCCTGTCCCTCTGGGAGCAGAAAAGCATAGCCGAATGGAGTTTGAAGTCACTCCACAGTCCTCCTGCAAGTCCTGCCTCTTGGTGACTGCTAGGCCAGCTTCTCGTCACTCATGCCCCACAAGGGCTACACCGGCAAACAGGACTGAACTCGGAGCAGATGTGCTGGGACAGGCTGAGCAGAAGGCAGCAGCTATAGGGGCAGTATGGTGGTCCTCTTGGTGGACACTGCCAGCCTGCACAAGCACACAGGGAGGCGAGCTCGTGGGGCTCCACACAAGGGGGACTAGAGGCCTCATGGGTCGATGTCCCGCCTCAGTGACCTCAGGTACTGCAGGGCCTGGCTCATGCCCCCAAAGGTCAGAAATGAGCTGCTCAAAGTACCCCAATAACACTGGGGCCAGCCAATCTGCTTATAGGTCAAGTTCCTATAAGCAGACCTGACCAGTTACGGTGTACAATAGATGGCTCTAAAGGCCATGCTCAGTCAAAATATTTTTAAGAATTATAATCATTTATGAAAATTGTCACAGAGCTCTTTGCTAATGGGCCAAAAAAAAAAAAAATCAAATAAATATGGCTTCTGACCTCTTAAGAAACTTAAATAAGCTTTCATCTTCAAGCCTCAAGACAACAGTGGTTCAGTGAATAGGATTGGAGCTAAGAAAACCAGGACTGTAATTAAGCTATTATCATGAATGTTTAAGGCACATGAGTGATAACAACCATCAGCATCCTCCCGTTCTTGATCCCCACTTACTGGGCTCACCCCGGTATTGGAGCCAGGAACTTGGTCCCCAGACCCCACTTAGCCTAGCAGGCTGTGCCCCCCAATCCTCGTCACTTGGGCCTGACTCCCCCACCTCTGCAGGAAGGCCTTCCTTCCTCGGGTAGTCCCAGTAAGACTCATCCTACCTGTCTGCTTTCCTGGTCCCACTTACCACGGTCTCAGAGCCTTGCTCACCTATTGGTTTACTAAAAGAAAGGAGGAAGTTCTCTGTTTTGCTCATCACTGTAGCCCCAGTGTCCTAAAGAGTTCCTGGCACATAGTAGGTGCTCAATCAGAATTTGCTGAACGAATGAATGAGGGAAGTCTGGAATGAGATCTATTCCTGAAGGTAGCAATTTTGTGGTCTGAAATACTGTCTAAAATGACAGCTTGACTTCTGTGACTGTGTCAGTGCAACCCCTGTCTGTGTGCTGCTAATTTGTATTGAATGCTAGACCGTAAGGATAACCAGCACTAATCCTGGCTACAGCCCTGGTGACAGATATTATGTAAATCTGGATTATTTTATGAAAGTGGGATGTCAGCAATTCATCTCTTGCATTTCTTAGAGTCTTCAAAGTGCTTTTTTCACTAGAATAGTTTTAGCAGACTACATTTTTCCCTTTGTGCTTAAAGCTGGCCCAGCACTGTTTTCAATATCTTCGCTCTACCAGCTAATCTTTTGCCAAAGAATGGTGTAATATGGAAAAGGCATGTACATATTTGAGAGCTGTACCCCAGCTCTGCAGTCACCCCTCTCTGTCACACGCTTGGAGTGTCTGCGCCTTCCTCTCCATGACAGGTGTTTTGCTTAGGGTAGCAAGAGGGCCCTCGGATCACTTCTGTCCTGGGTGGAATCTCAGGATTGGTGGTCTGGGAGGAAGGTGATTTTTTGTCCCCTGAGGTGTGATTTACTTGCCCTGTGTGCTGAATGATTTCCCCTCAGCCCCGTTGCCCCAGGGCTGTTTCTGTACTGTTCCTCCTCTCAGAGCCTGGAGAGGTGTGTTTGCTCTGGTTTCGGCTCAGCAGCCGCTCACTGCCCACGCCCTGCGGTTCTGTGTCTTCGCAGTGGGAAGTCGACAGAAGGGAGAGCATGCCATTAGGGTGGCTGGCAAAGAGAAGTGTGTCTACTTCTTCTGGCAAGGTCGGCAGTCGACTGTGAGTGAGAAGGGCACGTCGGCTCTGATGACAGTGGAGCTGGATGAAGAAAGGGGTGCCCAGGTAAGTCCTGGAACAGCCACTGCGCAGGCAGCGAGAGAGATGTCCTTTCCGGGAGCCCTAGGACGTGAACCCAGGTCCCCCAGGGCGCGATTCTAGTGAACAAAGGTGACTCAGCCAACACTCTTTCGGTCCCCGTTCGGCTTCTCCGGACTTCTCCCTCTGTCTCCCCAACGCTCGGCCAGGAAGACCCACCTGTTATAATATGATCTTTTTTGCTTTTTGGTATGTGGGTAATTCCCTGGCTGGGAATCGAACCCAGGCCGCAGCGTTGACAGCGCCGAAGCCTTAAGCCACTCCACCACCAGGGATCTCCCAATAATATGATCTTAAACAACATACTGTCTCTACACATAGTAAATCCACAAAACAGGGACAAAGCAGGTCGGCCTTGCACACCTCTCAGACCTACCAGCACCTTTGTGGTCAGCCCCGCACACTTCTCAGCCCTCCCCTGGGGGGTTCACCGGCCCCGGCTGCCCCAGCCTTCTTGCTGTTCCTCAGACACACCTCTTTCAGCCCACCCTAGAACCTTTTCACAGGAACTCGGGTTTATGTTCCAATGTCACCTCCTTATTTTATCCAAATCCCTTCCTCATTTTCCTGTCATTCTCTGTCCCTTCAGTATGTGTTATTTTTTTTTTCATAGCACTCACCACTATGTAAAACTACCTAGCCCTTAGATTTACATATGTATTAGGAGTCTTGGCCCATGAACATGAAACAGACCATGTCTGTCCCAGTCTTAGTCACCATTCTAACCCCAGGACCTGCATAATGACAGCCAGGACCTACCGCCCAGACCGAGGCTTTGGAAACATTTGTTTCCGTGTTTGGATGGTCTGCGCCTCCAGTTCCATCCTCTAGTACCTGTAATTAAGAGCTGACTCTGGGGTTTTGGGGAAACATGACACCACAGGAGTGAGAAGAGAGGAATTTTCCCCAGAAACAGAGCAACACACACCCAGCCTTCCAGATTGCTAAGAACCAATCCTCTTCTACTATGGACTAGATTTTACAAACAGTTGGTGACCACTGAATTTTCATGTATTTGTAATGGTAATTTCAGCTGCCTTTTCTTTCCAAAGGCTGACAATGAGTATGCTTTAATCATGTCCTCAAAGTTATCCTTAGAGTTTTGAGTCTTCAATTCTCCAGTTGGAGCATTTCACTTTGTTTGTTTTTTAATTATCAATCCAGCAAATGGAAAATCACTAGACATATAAAACCCTGCCACAAAATGGCATTTATGCAAAATGGGCCCCAAGATTGATGAGTTAACACATGGTGAAAAATGCTTCCTGTCTTCAATGCTTCCCAACTACCAGCCTCAATCAATAATTCCCTCTTTACAGGAATAGCTTACCAAAGTGAAAGTCAGTTGACTCAACCCTGACGTTCTTAGGGAGCAGCTAACACCTGATAGAAAGGAACCCACTCTCAGGCGAGGGGAGGCTGTGGTTGGTGGGCACAGGGCACCATGACTGGATTCTTGGAAAGGTTGCAAAAGAGACAGCTCTTTCCCCCAGAGTTACTGAGTCAGCGATTAGTCATTTTCATTGCTGAGAAGCATGCTTTGTTAACAGTGTGTTTAAAGGAATCATATTATATCTATACCATGAAATAGCATTTAAATATCAAAATTCACATTTAAAAAAAATATTCAGTGACAAACACTAAGTGTAGAAAATCAGGGTTGAGAGCAACTTAAAACAGCAATCCTGTTTCTGTTTGGAAAAATAAATGTATACCTGAAAAATACCTGCAAAGGAAAGCTACGCACTAGAATTTTAATAGCAGTTAGCTTTAGATTATTGAATTGTCCCTGGCGTTTGTTTGTGCTTCTTGATATTTTTCAGATTTTCTACAGTAGATGGGTATTATTAGTATGCTTTTGAAAATACCAGTACTTGTTCCTTATTTTAATGTGTTTAAATTGGAAGGTCCAGGTTCTCCAGGGAAAGGAGCCCCCCTGTTTTCTGCAGTGTTTCCAGGGGGGTATGGTGGTGCACTCCGGGAGACGGGAAGAGGAGGAAGAAAATGCACAGAGTGAGTCACTTTTACGGTTGGAATTAGACTCTTTTTTTCCCCTCCTGGAAGGTATTTTTATAGGCGTGGGGGTTTCAAGTGAGTCTCTCTTCATATAGCTGTGGCTTTACCCCAGAAAGCCGCCTAATGCCAGTCTCATAAATCAGCCTTATGGGGAGCTCATAACCCTCACCCCTCCTGTGGAGTGTACTCGGGACCCAGCTTTGCACGCTGGAGGCTGGGAGATTACTTCGCCTTGAACGGAATCCTCACAGCGACTCTGACTCTTTTTAGGAGAAAAAACAATCAGTGGATCTTCTATTATAAATTATGAGCTTTTTATTGGCCAGCAGCTTAGCTTTAGAGGCTTTTAAAATATGTCTGTTATATGACTTACCTACGCATTTATAAATTTTGTAAAAATGGTTTCTCTGCATCGTGAACTTTTGGCAACCTACTTCTGACTCCGAAAGGATTTGCTTGCTGGGTTGGCAGTGAGACCGCTGCTGACTTCAGCCGTGATGTGACCTCAGTCTGTACCTTCCCTTAAGTCATGGGGTAGGGTTTGAGTTGACTGCCCACCCAGCAGGGACCCAGAAGGGCAGGCTTACTCTGTAGCACACACCCTAACCCTGTGCCGCTGGTGCCCCCTGCAGGTGAGTGGAGGCTGTACTGTGTGCGAGGAGAAGTGCCGGTGGAAGGAAATTTGCTGGAAGTGGCCTGTCACTGTAGCAGCTTGAGGTCCAGGACATCCATGGTTGTCCTCAACGTAAATAAAGCCCTCATTTACTTGTGGCACGGATGCAAAGCCCAAGCTCACACAAAGGAGGTTGGAAGGACAGCAGCAAATAAAATCAAAGAACAGTGAGTGTTGTATGTGTGAGGGCCTCTTCTAGAAGGAGCTTCCTATGTGTAACTGTAATTGTACATTCCTCTCTAAGGGCCAAGCCAACCCTGCATATACTCATATACTGCAGAGCATGTTTTACTTCATTAGTAAGAATTGTTTCAGTTAAAAAGTAGAAGAGAGATGGTGAACTCATCTGTAGATTTAGTCCTGAATAATTTTGTGCTGCCAACACTTCCAAAGCTTAAAAAAAAACTATTGGTCTCTATACAGATGCCCTCTGGAAGCAGGACTGCATAGTAGCAGCAAAGTGACAATACACGAGTGTGACGAAGGCTCTGAGCCCCTGGGATTCTGGGACGCGTTAGGAAGGAGAGATAGGAAAGCCTACGACTGCATGCTTCAAGGTAATGCCACATTCCATAGCCTCTGATCACTAATTTACTCAATACATATTTATTGAGCACCTACTGTGTGTAATACACGTTGACTTAAACCTAGGCTAGGTCCTCACAGGCCTACAACCCAATAAGGCTAAATAATATGTATGCCTAATTATTAATGCCACAAAAATTTTGTGTGTCCTAAAAAAGTACAGGGAAGGAGGTTGAACATTTAAAAGGAAAACCATTACTTCCACCAGGAAAAATCATACCCAGTTTCACAGAGACATGGCATTTACATAGAGCTACAAATAGGTATATCTTGAAGAGAAGGGAAACAAGAAAAGAAAATTCAGGAAACCAGATGAGCAATGATGCCATATGAACTGGTGGAACGAGATGCTTTCGGTTTGGCCAGCATCCAGGATGCAGGGAAGCAGTGGAGTTTAGAGAGTAGGTCAGCTTTGTATTTAAATGCACAAAATACAGATCATCTTAAATGCACATTTACATAAGAAGAAAAGCTAATCGTTAATGAGCAGTTAGGATGATTCCAGCACTGAGCACCTGATAGACATGAACTCATTTAATTCTCACAACCCAACTTTCTACCATTTTTACTGATGAGAAAACAGAGGCACAGAGAAGTTAATCAACTTGTCCAAGGAAGGACAGCAATGGCATGGATGCATAAACACTCCATTACACTGCCTCTCAATTTTTATAAAGTTGTGTGTAGTGTTCTTTTAAATAATGTATGTTGCTGATGGAGAATGTTGGAAATACAAAGAAGTTCAAAAAGAAAATAAGTCATTTATAGTCACATCTCTCAAAGATAACCAAAATTAAGATTTCTCTCTGTTATATGTACATATCTGGTTTTTAAAAATAAAACTTAGCATTATACATGCTGTTTTGTACCCTGGTTTTTCTCTTTAATTTATTATGAAAAATTTCCCAAGTGCTAATATTTAGACTTTTATCAGCTGCAGGGTGTGCCATGAATATTCTGTAATCTATGACATTCTCTACTTATCCTGTCTCTAATAGTTGGAGAGCTGAATTGTTTCTATTATATAATAGGTATTTGTGAATAATTTTTAAAATAATGATCTGCATTTGTTCCTAATTAAGGTAAATTTTTAAATAGGGAACTTCTGTGTTCAACTAATAAAATCCTGATAGTCCATATCAACAAGTGGATCAACAGAACATTCACACCCAGGTTCATTCTCATCAGCAATATGCAAAAGTGTACATGTCCCAGCACAATGATAGGCTTGGATTGCCGGAATTGATGGGAGGAAATGTATCTCAGCACTGTTTTATCTCAATGTCTTAAATCAGAAGTACTATTTTTTAGCCATTCATATTTCTACTTTGGTAAATGTTTTATTTGTGCTTTTTGCACACTTTTATTGATATGCTAAAGATATTAACAAGTTTTCTTATTTCCCATTTTGTCGCTTACCTTTTCATTTTATTTGTTAATTTTTTTACAGTATAATTGTTAGTTTTTATGTTGCCAATCCATAACTCTCTTCCCCTTTGATTACTTCATTTACAATTATGATTAAAAGGCCTTTCCTGTAAGCTCAGATCAACCTTACCTATGTTTATACTAATTCTTTGATTATTTCACGTTTTACATGAATTCTCCAGTCCATCTGAAATTTACTTGGGTGCATATTTTGTCTTTAGCTTTGTTCTCTTTTTTTTTTTTCCCCAAGATCCCGGAAATTTTAACTTCACACCCCGCCTGTTCATCCTCAGCAGTTCCTCTGGAGATTTCTCAGCCACGGAATTCATGTACCCTGCCCGTGACCCCTCTGTGGTCAATTCTATGCCCTTCCTGCAGGAAGACCTGTACAGTGCACCGCAGCCAGGTACGGCCCTCAGGACAGCGGTTGTGCTGAGCAGCAGAAGACATACTTTCCAAAAAGCATTTTATTTTCCTTTTGCATTTATTAGGCAGTTTTTATTTGTCAAGTATACTTCTAGAACTATTTTTTTATATATTATCTCATTTAATCCTCATGTCTACCCCAAAAGTGAAGGGACATCCACCACGTATTATAAGAAATGGAAGCTTGGTTACTTAACTTGCCCAAACACATCAGTTAGGAGTAGGCTGAGCACAGCAGCGTTGGGCCTGGCATGTCTGCTGCTGTCCTATCCTTCCTTCTCAGTCTTCTTGCTGCATGGTCTCCACTTGTCTGTCCCTGCTCCAGCCATCTCGTTTTTGGTCAAGACAGATAAGGGAGTAGGAAAAAGGGCAGTCATGGCCGCATCTCTCCCTTTTATGAGAAAAAGCAAAAGCTTTCCCTGCAGCCCCAAGCAGACTTCTGCCTACGTCCCTTTGGCCAGAGCTCTGTCACATGGCCAGCTGCAAGGGATTCTGGGAAAGCAAGTGGCCAAGGAACAGGAAGTTGGGAGTATCTGCTGAGTTAGGTAAAGAACAGTGTCTGCCATCCCAAGGCTGCACAGCAGAGGCATGGCTCTCACCTGTGTCCCCTGATCTCAAGATCAAGTCTGTTTCCACTTGACCACCACTTCAAGACAGAACCTCTGTGCTCCCCTGGTTAGGACAGTCACAGTCACTGGAGACTGAGCTGCATAGACCCTCCCTCCCTCCCTGCAGTCGAGCCTGAGGTCAGCTGTCGCTGCATTCATGGCTTCTCCCCTCTCTATTTCAAGAACCCGGAGCCACAGCCAGGAACCTCCCCTGCCGCCGGCAGCCCAGGTCACCACCTTAGAAGTTTGACTGGTACATATGTCATCCTGTCATACACAGGGAGGCTACTCCTAATCCTCCCCTTCCTTTGGCTCAGGATGGGTTATCCACCTCTATTGGGCTTTTCAAGTGTGTGGTTGTCACAGAATGCTAAACTGTATGCTAGGAAAGGACTCGGGGCAAGCTGGGTAGCAAGTGAGAGCCCCGTTTCCACATGGGATAAGAGTCAGGCTGATGTTTAAAGAGTAGAAGTGAGGAATACTTGATGTTTAAGGCCCACTGCTAACAGAACCACGGACTGATGTTACCTGCAAAGTGGTCACACGTGGGCTGGAACATCAGTGACCTGTAGGGCAAGCGTGACGGACTCTCCAGTTTTTCACATGCTCCTTAGAGATAAGTGGTGCTCAGAACCCCTTGGGCAGCGTGTGAGGTGGCCCTTCCGTTCTTAGCACCCCTCCAAAGCCCAGGAGGGCCGCTGGCAGGCCTGCGGTTGAGGAGGGGCCAAGAGAGAAGGAACTGGAGGAGAGACGAGGTGAGGGAAGGACAAAGGCCTCCCTCTGCCTAGAAGTCTTTCCTGATTTAATGTTCAAAGGACTGAAGCATTATGAAGACCCTCTTTTTGCCCCTGAATTTAACCGCCAGGGGGATTCTCCCACTGACAAAGGCGGCAGGAAGCAAAGGCATCGGGTGGGTTTGGGGAAGAGGGATCTAGAAGCATCCATGAAGGAGCTCCTGATGGTCTGGTCTGTCCTTGACCTCACACAGCGCTTTTCCTCGTTGACAATCACCATGAGGTATACCTCTGGCAGGGCTGGTGGCCCATCGAGAACAAGATCACCGGCTCTGCCCGCATCCGCTGGGCCTCCGACCGAAAGAGTGCCATGGAGACTGTGCTCCAGTACTGCAGAGGTGAGTGTCCCCGGGCGGTGGGCGGGGGCCGTGGGCAAGCCCGCAGGGCTGCAGCACGGGGCCCAGCGTCGGCCCAGCCGGGTTTCTGCTGGCCGGGGCACAGTCCCGGACCTGGTCCTCCCTTTCTGTGTGTGCCAGCCAACCTTGAGAAAGCCTAGCAGTGAGCGAGCCAGTGTTTTCTTTCCTTTAACTTCTGAGCTATATTAATTTTGAAACTAGAATATTCTCTGCTGCCAGCATGAAGGAGATTTCAGTTTTCTCTTTTGTATTAGGAAGCCATGTGACTTGTTTCCCTGGAGGTTAAATGCTGTAGAGTTGACCCTTGAATGACATAGGTTTGAAATGCACGGGTCCATTTATGCGTGGTTTTTTTTTTTTTTTCATTAAATATACAGTTGGCCCACATCCACAGATTCCAAAACAGTATTTTTGATCGGTGGTTGGGAGACGTGGCAGAGGCAGAGGCCGACTGCATGCATTCTACACCATTTTACACAGGGGACTTGAGCATCCATGGATTTTGGGGTCTGTGGATGTTCTGGAAATCTGAGACAGCTAAGTTTTGGGGGAGTTAAAAATCCTATGTGGATTTTTGACTGAGTGAGGTGTCGGCACTCCTAAACCCCGTGCTGTTCGAGGTCCTCTGTATGGTGCAATGCCCCGGACTGGTAAAAACCCTTTTGCACTCAGGATGAATCATGCAGTGGGACACACAGGCCTCCTCCCAGACAGGGTCCTCACTGCGTGCAACCTGACACTGTCTGGGAGTAGAACGCTCCTCCCCCCACAAGTCAGAAAGCCAATGGTAACCTTCTTACCATTCATTACTGTTTTTAGAATGACATCTAAAAAGGAAGATCCATAGTCAGTTTATGGTTTCCTATTATAGTATCCACCTAAAATTTGTGGTCTTTTATATAAAATGAAGATACCAGTCAGTCATTACTTTCTTATCTGAATTTTTTAAGGTTTAACTGATCAGCTTAGTGTCACCAGGTATACAATGGATTTCTCTTGACAAGATCTTTAGTACTACAGTAGACTCTCAGTTAACCAGCACCTCTGGGGATCAGTAGATGCTGGATAAATGTAAGTAGACTCCCCATTAACTGGAACTGAAGTAACCAGCACTGGTAAGCAACCAGCAAAAGCTTCAAGTAACCGGCAAAATATTTTTGCCGGTTGCTTGAGAGTGCTGGTTCTTTGAGTTCCAGTTAATGGAGGGTCTACTGTAAATAACTTACTAAACTTTCCACCAGATGTTTAAGCTAAAGTGCCTTATAGAATGCCATCATTAGCTGTTTAATTCACATTGAACTTAACACTGTTAAAAAGTCAGAGGAATATTTCTACAGATGAGTGCAGAGGGAAGAAAGTGTCCCACCCAGAAGCCCCAGAGAAAGGCTTTCTCTCATCCAAGGACCCAGAAGCATTATGTTCAGGAAGTAGAGGTCAATTACGTGCCACTTTATACATTGTTATATACAGGAAATTAACATGTTACATGAATATCATCCGTGTTTTGTTATGAATTACCCATTACTTCCATTTTAAACATGAAGTCAAGCGATGCAAACCAAGAAAGACCGAGTCTCTGGGCCCACCCTGGGTCTACTGACACTTGCATTCTGTGTTACTGCAGGAAAAAATATCAAGAAACCGCCCCCCAAATCCTACCTGATCCACGCTGGTCTGGAGCCTTTGACATTCACTAACATGTTTCCCAGTTGGGAGCACAGAGAGGACATTGCTGAGATCACAGAAATGGTGAGCACGTACCCCTTCCCTGGGAAGGTGGCTCCCCGCCTATCGTTCATGGGTGGACTTCACCTTCGGGGGAAGCAGCCAGTTGTATTTTCAAAGTGAGAACATGGCTTTTTACTCACAACGTGTTAACAAATCTACATCAAATTAGCTTAGTAAGAGGAAAAGCCTGAGGAGAGATCAATTGAAGTATGTTGGTAATTTTCTACACGCGGAACTCGGGTTAAAAATACTAAAACCAAAGGTGACTTTAATTATCCGTTAAATCTCCATAAATAAAAGCTGTCGTCTCTTCATTCTGTGAGCTAAAAATCAATTGCTCCTCAAGGCGCCTATAAGGCACAACAAAATCCCTATATTTCAGACAATGACCTTGTGCTAGAGACCCAAACTAGCCTTGTGATGAATTAACATTTATCAGACTCTCTATTGCCAAAATATATTATGAACCAGAATGTTACCATCTCCAACTACACAGCAAAAAAGGAAGCTCCCTAAAGCTATGTAAAATTTCTTAATTGTTAGCAATAGCAATTCCAAGGTGTTTTTGGTTGGGCAGGAAATAGATTTGTTTTGTTTTGCTTTTTTAACAGTGTAGAGGAGTTGCTTTTTGGGGGGCGGGGGAGGTGACATGAGTATTTAATAGGAGGCCTGAAACCTCGTGAGTTGAAACAAACAAGAGAAGTTCACAGCTGCTTAACAACAGAGGGAGCCTGTTTCATAGTGCAATCCTCCCCTCTCTCATTAGCCCAGTGGACTTGATCTACACAGAGAGGAGCTAAGGCGACCTGCTGACCAACACAGTCCCAGCGAGAGGGCTGTGTTCACCATAAACATGTGATCCATGAAACTTCAAAGCTCTAGGCACTGCAAGCACTTCCACTGCAGTCGAAGTTCAAGGATATAAATCAGGGCCATTTTTCTGTCCACACTCTCAATGCTGGGGGCTGGCAGTGGACTGAGCAATGTCTGGTGCAAGCCAGCGGGCTTCCGGCCAGTGAACAATCAGGCTTCCCATGCTGACGAGCTGTAATAATAATTAACATGCACTGAGAGCTCGCTCTGCGCCAGGCACTGCTCCAAGCACTTTACATTGATTTTCTCCTTTAATTTGTACAACAGACCATTAAGATTCATCTCATTATTATCCCCATTTTACTGGCAAAGGAGCCGAGGCACAGAAACAAGAGGTAGCTTTCCCCAGGTCTTCGGCTGGCTCTGGAACCGGCCTCTTGATTTCTAGTCTATACCATGTATTTGGCTTCCGAAGGAAGGCAGCCAACTGGATCCCAACGTAATGAGGAAGAGAAGGTACTGGAATAGCCTGTGCAGATGAAACACACAGTGATTTAAAACAATTTTGATTCAGCTCCAGCCAAACATTCTAGATGCATTTTCTGACCTTCTTTTATCATGGATTAAGAAATGGGGCCTGTGGGGGGAAGTGGGAGTATAATTCCTTTTAAGGTTAATTATGTTTAAGCACTTTTAGACAAATTCCATTATTTGAATGCTTCTGGTGATCAGACTTGAAATTTAATAACATTAGGCCATAACTCACCATGTAATTACCCAAACAATTTTTCTGAGGCAGCCTGAGGATTTGTTTGAAACCATGATGAGGTGAGTCTGGAGAACTGAGGGGCTCTGGGTAATTCCTTTCCACTTCAGAACCCTGTTTCCCCCGGAGCCAGGATATGCAGGCTGGGGTGGGACTCCGATAGGGTTGTGCATTTGCAAGCATGTGATAGAGCAGTAGTCCCCAACCTTTATGGCACCAGGGACCAGTTTTGTGGAAGACATTTTTCCATGGATGGAGTCAGCGGGGAGTGAGTGTGGAGGGAGTGTTTGAGGACAATTCAAGCACCAGACATAGATTAATTGTCACTTACCACTCACTGACAGCGTTTTGATATGAGTCTGCAAGCAATTGATTTATTATGGTCTCTGTGCAGTGTTAATCTGTGTTTGCAGCGGCATCACTGCCTCAGCTCTACCTCAGATCATCAGGCATTAGATTCTCGTAAGGAGCGGGCAACCTAGATCCCTCACATGCGCAGTTCACAACAGGGTTTGTGCCCCTATGAGAATCTAATGCTCCTGCTGATCTGACAGGAGCCGGGGCTTAGGCAGTAATGCTAGCAATGGGGAGAGGTTATAAATACAGAGGAAGCTTCACTCACTTGCCTGCCGGTCCCCTCCTGCTATGTGGCCTGGTTCCTAACAGGCCACAGACCAGTACTGGTCCCCAGGGTTTGGGGACCCCTGTAATAGAGCATGTTCAGATGTGGGACACAGCATTCTCCTCTCTGCCCCCTCCTCTTCTCTAGGATACAGAAGTTTCAAACCAGATCACCCTTGTAGAAGACGTGTTAGCCAAGCTCTGTAAAACCATTTATCCACTGGCTGATCTCCTAGCCAGGCCACTGCCCGAGGGAGTTGACCCTCTAAAGCTTGAGATTTATCTCACTGAGGAAGACTTCGAGGTAAGTGCTTCTTCAGGTGGGACGGCTATTGAGCCACACAGTTGGGCTGATACAAGAGTCCTCTTACTCAGCTCTGGGCATCTCTCCTGATTCTTCCAGTTTGCACTAGACATGACAAGAGAGGAATACAGTGCACTGCCCGCCTGGAAACAAGTGAACCTGAAGAAAGCAAAAGGTCTATTCTGAGCGGAGAGATGCTGACAGAACCTCTGTTGTCACTTTCAATACCATTGGACCAGGAAAATGGATATTTTTTGGACTGGTATTTTTAAAACTATTTTTTAATCCGAGTTTTCAAAACCTAAAGTTATTAGCTCTACTGCTTGTCCTGGAGTTGTGTATTTTGTAAATGTTTAAGGGAACTCTTTGGAAACTCTCTTTCCACAATTCAGCAGGTAATGTTAATAAAAACATCCGTAGGTGACTTAATGCGGCGGTTCCTCAGCAGCCGCCACAGTTCTGCCCTCCAGCTAAGCGTTGCCTATTTTTTTAAGCAGTTCTCTTTATAAAGTGTTATTTTGATAGTTTGTGGATTCTAAAAATATATATATATTTATATAAACACCATATAAATCAAATGTGTATTTAACAAAGCAATATGTATTCATTCACTTTTAAGATTTTTTTTTTTTTGGTGTCAAAATGATATTAAAAGGTAGATGGAGTTGCTTCTATGGAATTAGCTCTGCCACCGACACGTATCTTCACACGTGTCCAGAAACGTCTCCTTCAGCATTAGGTCTGACTTGTTCTGAGTGCTGCTTCTTTCTGATGCTAAAATGAACAAAAATGTGTACTTCCTGGCATAGAACCTGTGCAAATCCACCTTTCTACCTTAATATCTCCCCAAAATGTATAGTGCCTTGTTTTTATGTACAGTTTGTATACAGAGAAGTTTGCTCTGCATTTTCTGATGGTGGTTTGGAGCATTATTTACAATTTACTCTTCAATATTAGAAATAAAAAACATCTCAATTTCTAATACCTGTTGTAAACATTAAACATGTCCTTTTGCAATCGAGGACTCCAAAATAAAAGTTTCAGAATAAACTCAATATTAATTGGTTGGTTCACATTGAATTCCCAGCATGTTCCTTTCTGAAAACTCTGTTTTTGTAAGTGTTAACCTAATACCAGTATTTTGCCATTAAATATTAACTAACCTTTTAATTTAGTTTAGGGCAAGATTTTATACACAGTCAGACTAAATAGATATTCGACCCATAAAATTACTTCCAAGTACTGTGTTGAAGATATATTTTTGTAAATCATCTTTCAGCAGAAGCTTTTTACTCTCCACCGATGACTGCATCTCAAATTCAGGATCTCGATGCCTTTTTAAAATGTCGAATATATACGGCATTTAGAAAACTTACAAATGAGCCAGAAAACTCTTCACAGGCTCATATGTTCTTAAAATCCCAAATCTATGGTTTTGAACAAATTCTATAGACCTAGGAGTCATGACTGCCCCTCACTTTGGTTTAAGTTTAATGTATTGGGTAACAGCAGCACGTTAGCCTTAAATACCATCACTTACTTGGGACTGTAACCCACTCCTGGGCAATCATTGAACTTTCTCATCTTAATTTCCTTAAAAAAAAAGAAAGAAAGAAAGAAAAAGAAAAAAAGAGCTCTCCTGACCACATTGTAGCTAGCATTGATTCTTGGTGAGGACCAACTAGCAGCTCCTTGAATGTTGTCAAGTGCTGGATACTTGCTGGTGTTTATATTATTGTTATGGGAGGTAGTGTAGGAGAGATGAGAGCTGAAGTTAAAGAATGGAGTCACACACCTAGAAATTATAGATTAACCAAAATGAGTAGAACCTTACAAAGAAAAAAAAAATGTGGCAGAGAAAGGAGACAGGTGCTCAGAGTAGATGTCCCATAGGTAGTAGGCAATTAGGAAGAGAGAAGGACTTGTAGAGCCACTAGGGCAACCAGTGGAACATCAAAAAGAGAGGCAGGGCAGCCTATGTCAGTGACAGTTCAAAGAGGTCACTTGGGTCCTTATGTGCAGACAGTAACTCAGATTGGTGTAAGAGATTCCATTTAAGGCTAATGTGCTGCTGTTATCCAATACATCAAACTTAAACCAAAGTGAGAGGCAGTCATGACTCCTAGGTCTATAGAATTTGTAGACAATAGATAAGATAGCTGTCATCAGCAATATTCGTTACCACCACGTTGTCGCAAAGTACTTTCAAATCGTGTATATCTACTTTTATTAAACATCGTCCCACCCCGCCTCCCCCCACCCAGTGCTGAGCTGTCAGTCTGCTTCTCGCCTTCTCTTTGGAGACAGGGTGCCCCACCTTGTATTGCTAATTCACTTTTTGCCTCTTCTCCTCTGAGTTGTTCTCCAAATCTCTTTCCCGCTTACAAAACTCAATCCTCTCTTACGTGGTTTTTCTGATCCCTTCCCCTTTATAGCTGTGACTTTTTGCCTTTGCATACTGGGAAAGGACCCTGACTGAAAACTTGAATTACTAAATCTTAGCAATTCGGCCAGTTCTGTTGTACCAGTGCTTCAGGCCTTTCTCCAAAGTCACTGTGAAAGCAAAGCACCCTGGTGAACTTTTATTAAACACAGCCAAGTCAGGTTATTGGTGTTTCCTTAATTTACTGTTTTTGAACTAAAGAACTTTGAAAGAGGAGAATTGATGTTTGGGCTGTGACGAGGTATTGTGTGTTCCGAGGTTTTTAAGGAACCATATGAATATAAGCAGTTCCCAGAGGAGTGGAACCATTGTCCCTATTGGTTCCTCTTGGCTGTGCCTGTGTTAGAGTCAGGAAAAGCCTGCTTAGGACTGACTTCCTTGGTCTCCTTATTGAAATACTTTGGCCCTACTCATACAGCTCCCTTTTGGGTAAAAAGAGATGCATTCCAGAAACAGCTTGAGAATCCATTTTGATCCTTCACTTTTCTTGCTTTTTTCTTTCTTTCTCATTAAAAAAGTAACACTTCTTCTGTCTACACAGAGACTTATACATGAATGTTCATAGCAGCATTAGTCATAATAACCCAAACCTGTAAACAGCCCACTTGTCCGTGGACTGAAAAATGGATAAACAAAATGTGGTATATCTATACAAGGGAATAACAGCAAACAGTTAAGGAAACAAACTACTGATACACACTGCAATGTGGATAGTGTCGCAGTGTGTATAAGTAGTTTGAAAGAAGCCAGATACAAAAGGCCACATATTGTTAGATTTCATTTACAGTCTTCCCCGTTATCCACGGTTTTGCTTTCCACAGTTTCAGCCACTGTGGTCAGCTGTGGTCCAAAAACATTGAATGGTAAATTCCTGAAATAAACAATATGTCAGTTTTAAATTGTGCACAGTTCTGAGTAGTGTGATGACATCTACCTCTGCCCTGCATGGGACATGAATCATTCCTTTGTCCAGTGTCTCCATGCTATACTACCGTTATGAGGTCTGACAATTAAGTTCACAAGCTCATCCTAGGAAAAGTGCTACATACCTCATTACTGAATATCACCACGGTCACCTTCAAAGTGCTCCCCTTGGGAAGCTATGCACCGATGCCAGGGCCTAGTCCACCCTTAGAAGCAATTTTAGAACTCTTTTTCTGGAATGGCCATTAGAGCTATCATCCTATGATCCTTGATGTCCTGAATGTCATCAAAATGTCTTTTCAATATTTCCTTTATTTTCAGGTAAAGAAAACAGTCATTGGGGGCCAGATCAGGTAAATAGGGAGGGTATTCCAATAAAGTTATTTGTGTACTCTCTCACTAACAGTGCCATGTGAGTTGGTACATTGTCATGATATTAGAGCCTGAGTTGTTGGTGAAATGTGCAAGTTGTTTTCATCTTACTTTTTCATGCAGCCTTTTCAGCACTTCCAAATAGTAAACTTGGTTGACTGTTTGTCCAGTTGGTACAAATTCATAATGAATAATCCTGATATCAAAAAAAGGTTAGCAACATCATTTTGATTCCTGATTTGGACTGGCAGAATATTTTTGGTCATTGAGAATTGGCTGACTTGCATTGTGCACTTTGACGCTTTGTTTTAGGGTTGTATTGGGATACCCATATTTCATCCCCAGTAATAATATGACCCAAAACATTGTCTTGCCTCTCCAAAAGGTCTTGGCAAACTTTGACTCTCCTTTGCTTTGGACATTGGTGAGCTCTTTTGGGACCATTTTTGCACACACCTTTCTCATGCCAAGATTTTCAGTTATGATTTTCCTAACTTTCTTTATCAATGTTTTACTTGGTCAGCTATGCTTCTCACAGTAGCTGATGATTTTGATGCACTTTTCCATGAATTTTTGCAATATTTTCATCAGTTCCCTTGTTACTGGCTGCCCTGACCTTTCTTCATCAGTGACACTTTCTCTCTCCCCTCAGAAAAACGTTTAATCCATTTGTACACTGCCATTTTCTTCATAGCATTATCCCCATAAACTTGGACTAATATATCTTTGATTTCACTTCCATTCTTGCCCACTTTAACTAGAAATTGAATGTTTGTTCATTGCTCTAATTCAAGCTCTGACATTCTTGCGATGACACACAAAAACAGGCAACAACAATAATGAACACCACTCAGCAAGACACCACCACATGTTGACACAAACACAGCTGTGAGACACACATATGCCTGAGTTATGAAACCTTACCCAGTTTATACAGTGCTACCAACATAAGTGCATGGTGGCAAGTTCACAAACTTAATTGTCAGACTTTGTACATTAGCAGCCTTCTCTATTATCAGATCAATTATCAGAGAGAGAGAGAACCACATTCACATAACTTTTATTACAGAATATTTTTACAATTGTCCTATTAGTTACTGTTGCTAATCTCTTACTGTGCCTAATTTATAAATTAAACTTTATTGTATGTGTAAGATAAAACATAGTATATGTGGGCTTGGTACTACCTGCAGTTGCAGACATCTATTAGAAGTGGGGATGTCTTGGAGCATATCTTTCAAGGATAAGATGGGGACTGCTGTGTATGAAATTTTCAGTAAAGGCAAATCGATTCAGACAGAAAGTAGATCGGGATGGCTGGAAATGAAGGTCACAGTGAAGGTCACTGCAATTAACAAGAAGTAACCTTTTGGGAGCTTGTAATGTCCTAAAACTGTATTGTACTCTATAAAAGTACTAACACTTATTGAATTGCCTACTTACACAGGTGTATTTTATGGCATATATGTTATACCTCAAGAAAGTTGTTTTAAAAAATAGTAACACTGTTCTGTGTGAAAAATGCAAACATTATAAGGATATATAAACTGGGAATCGAAAATCATGATTTTCGATTCCCAGTTTATATATCCTTATAATGGCACTTGTTAAGACAGTGAGGCAGCCTTTGTTCAGAGTTATCACAATAATTATAAGGCCCACTGCACTGAGGTTTTGCTGTCGGGGAGAGACGGTGATCTCAACTCTGAGAACACAAGGAAAAGTGGACATTTATAGTCAAGGAGCAGAGGCGGGTGATGGTCAGTGGATGAGAAATTAGTAAGAGAAGAGATCAGGATCAGGGTAAGGGGAATTCTCACTAAACCACCCTAACAGGATTCTTGCTAAAAGCAGAGCACCTGGGGGATGGTGGAGAAGGAGGTACCTGACCAGGTAACATCAGACATCAAAGGTGGGGGAACCTGGCTAAATCTGCTTGGTAAGATTCTTGCTAAAAGTGGGCCTTCGAAGGACATGCCCAAGGCCAGGGCCTCGTCAGGCTCAGAGGAGCCTGAATTAAGTTTGTTCAGGGAGAGCATCTCTGTCACCACTTCCCAAATACAAGTACTTCAGTAATTTGATGTATAGTCTAAATTTTTCTTTACGTATACTAATGTAGAGATGTGTGCTCATATTTTTTATTTTGAAGGGGGAAAAAATGCAGTTGTTTTCAGCATCTTTATTTTCCTGTTAACAGCAGGGCTCAGACCCTGGCCCTTTGATGTTTATCTGGGTGTGTCAGAGGTTCCGAGATCACGTAGGACACTATGTGAGGCCTGAGTCACTACCCTCCCCTGACCGCCCACAGCCATTCCACATTCCTCACTAAGGGTGGGCATCACACCTGCACCCCGAGAGAGGATGTGGGAATTCATTTTCACGGGCCTTGCTTTTTTAAATAATTGTTAAAATTACTTTAATTATATTTTTATTCTCACTTTGTACTTACTATTACACAGACCTCATCAGTCCAGGTATTATACCCATTTGTATTATCTCTATCTGGTAAATTGTTACCGCAGGCAGAAAGAACAAGGCAGCGGGGAGAGAGGCGGGAGGAAGGGAAGGAGGACGTCCAGAAAACAAAGAAAAACGAGATGAAACCATGCTTAAGAAAAGGTGCAGCTAAAGCTAATCGTAATAGATTACAACACTGTGCATTCCGCTCAGGAAAAATCTGCACTCGCTGTGTTGCCATGACAGTTCCTGCAAGGGAATCCCTCCTCCACTAGGGACAGGAAGGAGTAGCCCCACCCAGGAAACACCTGCGACCCCACCCCTGAATATTTCGGGCCTTTGTTCAAATATAATCCTAAATTTTCTTTCTTTGGGGGCACAGTTGCTCTCCTCCTGGGCCTGTTCACTCCCACGTTTTGGGACTGTATCTTTTTTCTTCTAAGAAACCTTCGGCTTGCTTGCCCTTGTTTACGTGGTGTTATTTGTACATCCTGGAATACCTCCCTGTGATGATGCAAGGACCCGATCTCTGGTAACAAAATGTCACGGGCCATCCTTGATCTCACATTCAAAGTAAGGGCCAGAGCCTCACAACAGGTCCCTGCACAAAGCCTTCCTGGACAGCAGTGTCTCAGTGAGCACTAAGGGTCCGGGGGATAGTAACAAGTGAAAGATGGAAGCAACGGATCAAATGCAAACAATGGAAGATCGGCTACACTGGTGTGGCATGTGACCCAAAGAAAACTTCCGACTTTACTTCTTGGAAGTAAATGCATTAATACTGCAAGCACTTGCTCTTTCTGCCTCAGAGATGTACCCCAAGAGTTAGATCAGAAAGATGGGTTTTCAAGGGAAAAATCAGAGATTTGGGGGATCATAGATTTAATCGGCTGCATGGATTTTCTGTGGGTGTTGAATTTGTATGGAAATACTCCGCAGTTTTTGCCATTGGAATACATGGTGCATAATGCTGATCCTTGAAGATTAATGGGGAAGAAAGATTAGCAGAGCAGCACCCCTCAGTCCTAACAATGAACTGGTCCCCTACTGAGAGGTTACACATGCTGCTGACATTGAAAAGAAAGCGACAGAAGCAGACATGAACGCAAGCTGAAGACTGGTAAGTGGTGTCCCAAACCCCCAGCTTGGCACTTACTCCCTCACAGTCTCATCAGAGTGGTGGGTCATGTCCTTGACACCTAATGCTGTGGAGCTCGGTAAGTCTCTTTAGGGACTTACGGGAATTGACGTGTATGATCTCGAAATTGACACAAATTGCCTGTTATTAAATCTCACTGAATTATTAAGTCCAACTTTACCGTCTGAACATTTTAGCATCCATCCTGAAATGGTTGTAACAAGGCATGTTAGCTCCACAAAGGTAAAGAGATAGTAAACAACAACTGAACAAGGAGCCTATATGGAAGCAAAGAAAAATACAACAGGGCAGAAGGAGAGTGAGTGTAATTGGTACTTTTTGACTGGTGGTTTCTACATACAAAAAAGCAAGCAATTAATGCCTTTGGGGACTGTAAGCCCTTGTTAGAGCCCAGCCTGGGAGGTGATTATAAAGTAGACACCCTACTTCTCCTCCCCCATCTTCCTCTGTCCTCACTGTGGTTTTTTCCCTTCCCAGCCCCTATTCTTCCTGAAGGAGGCCGTTCTGTCCTAGAAATCAGGAATCACAAAGATCTGGCATCATTAGTCTTGGAGCATCACTTGTCAGTGATGGCATTTTGGGTCCTGTGGTTGGGCAGTGTCTCTAGTATCATGGGTTGTACACTTGACCTGACAGCAGTGGCCCATATTGACCCACGAGTGCTGGTGTTTACTGTGTTTAGGTCTGTTCATTTCAGTATTGATGAACACATGCAAAATAGAAGGTTCACCAGAGAATACACACATGAGCCATGGAGTCACGGCTGCATTCATAGACAAAGTCTTGCTCCAAGCCTCTTCCTAGTGAACTGAAAGATGCTCTTGACGAGGCTGTAAAAGTTGTAAATTTTACCGTCACAACCGTGAAACTCCAGGTTGTTTAAAGCGCTGTGCGAAGAAATGAACAGCATTCCCAGCACATTCCTTTCACATATGGAGGTAAGGTGGCTATCTCATGGCACAGTACTTACATGGAGTCCAGGTATTTTTTTGAATGCCATTGTTTGCTCCAAAAGTTTCAGGACAGTGATTGGCTTCAAAGTCTTGCATATTTATCAGATACTTTTCTAGAAATAAACTCAACTTGGGTCTTCAAAGTAGCTCAATCACTATAGTCAAAGTAACAGACAAAATTGAGTCACTGATTTAAAAACTGGACTTTTGGAAAACGTGTCTTGAAAGTGGTCAGCCTGAAGTCTTTGAAACTCTGCACAAGTTCTTAGATCTGAGAATAACTTGCACCTATCCCAAAATGTGAAAGAGAATACTGTAAGTCACTTGGAAGGTCTTAAAGTGTCCTTTTATAAGTACTTCCCTCAACGTGGAAAAGAAAACAACTGGATTGTGGATCCCTTCAATGAAGAATTCTTCAAAGAAGCTAAACTATCAATTAATGAAAAAGAGCAGTTAATTGAACTTTCAACCAATTCTTCTTTAAATTCTGATTTTTAAAGAAAGCACTTTATTACCTTCTGGGTAGATGTCAATGAGGCATATGAACAGCTCAGTGAGAAGGCACTCAAATACGTCTTGCCATTTACTAATACTGAACTAGTGAAGAGAGTATTTTCTTCTTAAAAAATAAGTACTGCAACAAGCTTAATGCAAGTTCAGATTTAAGACTATCTTGCATCTTTTGAGCCTAACTGCAAGAAACTAAGTGCATCAAAGCAAGCTCAATGATCTCACTAACAATGTTTCAATCAGCTAGGGATCTGTATAACAATTATTACAGACTTTTCAGATCACACAAATAATAATAAATTACAAGTTAAATACTTGATCATCATTATCAATATTAAATGTTACTAATACTGTAAAATGAAATCTGTGGTTTGTAGTGTAGTAATTTTTTTCCCTAACTTCTTACCTCATTTCCACTATTTTCCATTAAGATAGGCACTGAACAAAAGTGTCAGTATTTAAAAACAGCTGATTTAAAAACAAGGGGTACAATTTATAGAAATGGGTTTAAAAGGGGTACACAAGGGGGAAATGGTTGGGAACCACTGGTCTAAAGGTAATGGAGTCCACCAAGGTCCTTAGGGTGGGCCCTAATCCAATGTGACTAGTGTCCTCATGTGAACGGGGGGTGGGGGGTTGGACACTGAGACAGGCATGCATCAAGGGAAGACAGCATGGAAAGGCAGGGAGAAGACGACCATCTTCAAGCAAAGGCGAGCAGCCTCACATGGATTTCAGTCTTCTGGCCTCCAGAACTGTGAGGCAGTAAATTTCTGTCATTTCAGCCACCCTACCTGTGGTACTTTATTACAGCAGCTCTAGGAAATGAAGAGTGCAAAGCAGGACTTCTAGTTGGAGGGAAGGAGGGGAGCGGTCAGAGCAGCTTCCTGGAGGAGGTCCCATCTGGGTAGGCCTGGACTGATGGTGAGGATTTCTCCCTGCAGCTGGGGATCAGCCCATCAGGCAGTAGCTCCAAAGGGGAAGATTTGTGAAGGGGAGAGGGCGAGGGAAGGCATGCACGTCTCTCAGCTGTGACACAGGCAGGGAAAGGGAAGAGCAGTTAGTCTCAAGGCTTAAGTGAAGGTGCACTAAAGGAAGAACAAAGTTGGAAATGGACTGGCTGATTGGTCCCGGGCAAAGCACATTTTCAGGTGACAGGATGAGCTGGCTAGCCACCACACCTGGAACTGACTCTGCTGGTCTCTGGGAGGCATTAGGCCTGGCAGGAAGCTTCCCATCCTCACTGTGGCCCAGTGGGTTTGTGTACAGAGCCCCCTGGCCCCATCTTACCTGCTTACCTTACACTGTGACCTGGTGCTTGTGTCTTGTACTTTTATATTCAATCATTAAAGGTGTTGGCTTCACTCAATCCCCTTCTATGCAGTCTAGTCTTCACAGAAAGATAGTTCTGAAGTCTCCAGCAGACAGCACAGTCCCCGGGAAATGCTCACCTGGGGTTTACTACCCCATAGTGTTGTTTTTGCCAGAACCTGGTGACCACAAGGCAAATGTTGCTTCAATCTTAGAAGCTACTCAGAGTGACTAGACATTATTCTGTTGCACCGAAACTGAAGTTTCTGAATCTTGCACTTATATTGCTATTTTCAAACTCCAGGGACTTGGCTGAGAGAGCAGACCTGGTGATGGCAGAGGTGATGCGAGACTGTACCCTGATTCAGTTGTCTGTGCTCCACCTGTACGCGATCATTATTGAGTCATCAAGGCCCGTGAAAGCCCATTATAGTCTTTCCTTTAGGAGTCACCTGAGAAAGGAGGGAAAGTCATCACACGCCCAGTCCTGTGCCAACTTCCTCCAAGCAATTCCATCATATCCAGAAAGCAGCCCTATGAAGTGCTGTCACCATGGTAAAGGTGATGCCCTCTTAGGTCAAGTTCCTGACCCGTCCTCCCACTGCCAGTACATAGTAGAGGCTGAATTTGACTTTGCCTCTGATTCCACTCTATCCTGCCGCTTCCACAGGGCTGAAAGAGAGCAGACACTAGTCTCGTGATCTCTGACCCAAAGTTTGACTCTTTCAAGTATTAAAAAGGATCCTAATTTGTCCACCTGTCCCCTACTACCTACCGCCATTGATGGAGGAGGCTGAACTCACTGGTGGGGCTGCTAGCATTGCAAACACAGTAACACAGGGAGGAGGCCGGGGAGACGAGCACCAACTCCAGGACTCAGGCTGCCCGCCTGGCTCACCACTTATAGCTGTTGTGCCTGAGCAAGCTCCTTAACCTCTCTGTGACTCCACATCCTTCACATCTATAAAATGGGGCTGAGAATGCCAGTACCTATCCCCCATGAGGTTGTGAGAAATAACACAACGTGTGCGAAGCACTGAGCTGCCACATAGCAATTGTTCAATCATGTAGGAAGGTTGCAATCTTGAAAATCTTTGCCCATGTCAACAAGACCCCTCAATGGTTCAATTTACCAGTGAAGTAAAATGGGGACCCCACTGATGCTTGAGCAGCCTGAGACATTCAGGCTTCCTGGGGGCTCAGGTGGGGTCCAGGACTCTACCAGCAGAAACTGTGGGACCACTGTCTACACAGGAACTCAGCAGGTGGTGTGGTGCTACGCTTCTTTCTAAGGCAATATCCAACTCTGGCCTGGTTTGTGGGACTCAGACCACGTCTTAGAAATCTAAAGCTGTGTCACTGACAGTTTCCACTTCATCTTCAGGATAACTCCAGCATGTGGGAGGTAGAGGGAATGGGTCAGCTGTCCTCAAGGCCACTCCTTCAAGCAGGCCCTTTAGTTCCCAGTGGGAGCCTTTGTGCAGGGCTCCAGGACCTCGGAGAGCGGTCAGGAGACTCCTCTCTAGAAGCTGGATGGAGCAGAGGTGGTTCCCATCCCTCATCCCATAGGCTGACCGCTGCTGGTTCAAGTGGGTGCAGGGAAACACAGGGCCACCCTTGTGCCTGACTTCAGCTGCAGAAGGGTTTTTCCTCCCTGTACTTGAGAATCCAGAGTCCCCTGGGCATCTGTGTGGGCAGGGTTCCTCTAGGGTGTCCATGGTCAGCAACTCCTGCTGAGCAGCAGGGCAGGAACCAGAAGCTGAGTCACTGTGCGCTCTAGAGAAAGGACATGCAGGCCTGGGGAGTGATTCAGAACTTGCTCCACCACTTAGGAGAACCAATGGCATTTTTTTCCATCTCTGTTCACTTGGAGGGAGGAAAATATTTAAGTGGGGACCCCACACTGTCCTTGAGACTCCAGGTGGGAGTAGTGGCAGGGTGATGAAATGCCTCAGGTGGGGTCTTCACAAAGCCATGCTCAGTGACTGTGCCAGTCACAGGATCTCCATCAGCCCCGCCTTTCTCCAGCCCCATCCCCAGCAATTGCACAGCCTGAGGAAGAAGAGAGTGCTTGCTATGCAAACACAGCTTCTAGACAAGCCCCTTGCAACCCACTAACAGCCCAAGAGCTTCCTGCAGCCCCTCCAGGGGCAGGGGGACACCTTGAGCCCCCGCTGTAAGACCTCATTCTCACAGGCTAGTCAGTCAAGGCTTAAATTTCTTCATTCACATTCATTTCAATCCAGGAGTGATAGAGTTAGGGCGAGATGTTTGCTGTTTATATCCAAATGGTCCTCTGACACATTATATTAATTCGAAATAATTTCTATTAATTTTCAAAATAATAATCTTGACATTTTGAAACCTGTCTGCTACATTCCTCTGGCTGGAGAAGCCACGACTCCTGAGCTGCGACTGGCCAAGGAAGGAACTACGGAAATAAGAGAAAAATGGCCTTTGGCCCAGGGTCCCCAGGGCTGAAAAAAGAGCTGTGGGGCCAGCAGGTGGCGCTGTTGCTCGTCGGCAGAAGCAGAGGAGATGGGCCAGAGAGCTCCGCCCAGCCATTCACCTGAGTCATGGTCGCTCAAGCAAGCGCCAGTTCATAGGCGCTAGTGGGATAGGACCTTACCCCCAAGACCTTAGCTGACCCGGAGTGACCCCAGCTCCACTCCTTAAATGATTTCCAGCACAAAGAACTTGAATCCAGTGACACTGGAGCAGAGTTGCCAGCCGGCACCCTCCTTTCCATCTGCCCCTCCCCGAGACTCAGAGAATGTTCCCAGCAGCAAATCCCCAGAGCCAGCACTGCAGTGACACAAGCAGTGACAAATTACACAAATGGAACTGCCCCAAGGTCAGGGTTCTGAATAAGCATCCCCCGCCCCCATATGCATACTTTTTTTTTCTTTTTTTTGGCTTCTTTCAATGCCTTTTCTTTGCCAGTTTTGCCATCTACAGAATGAAGGTGCTTCCTTTCTGAGAATCAATTAGCTAATGTCAGGAAAGCTCTCTGCAGATGAAAAGCGCTAAATTCTATTTATCAAATATTTAATTAGCCACACTCGGGATGATTCATAATCATCTATTCAACGTGCTGAATAACCAGAGAAAATGGCAGGATCAGAAATATAATTTTAAATACAGGTTTTCATAGATTTTCTACCTGTCAGGACTCTGAGAAGGCATTTTCGAATTAACATTCTAATTCCTCCCTATCTCCCAGGGCCCCAAGCAAACAGGCTCACTTCCCACTCAGTCTGGTGTCTGGGACCCCCCAGCAGCCACCCGCACCCCCAGCCTGGCCTGGGTGATCACTGAGCCCACAGTTCCGCGGCAGGCAGCATGGGGGGCAGTGTCAAGAGGCCTCGCTTCTGTGCCCCGAGCTCCTCTCAGTCCTGGCAGGTCACACTATCTCTTCTACTCAGGTCAGTTTCCTCACGTGCTGTCTGTCACATGCCTGCCCGCCTTCTGCCCTGGCGGGGACTCTGTGGGGAGAAATTAGGTCATGTGTGAGACATGGGCACTCTCAAATGAAAGACATTACAGCAGCTCAGAGTTGAAAGTGACTCAGGCATTTCTAGCTGCTTTGAAGCAACACGGCCCAGCTCGTACCTTTAGATCAGGGTTCCATGCCAAGCAAGACTGTGGTGTTCTCCTGTCACCCAGAAGCCTCTAAAAGCACAATGATTTTTTTCTTGTTCATTTGTTCTGCAAATATTTACTGAGCATCTGCCATTGGTATAAAGCTATGCTGGACATGCATGCTAAAATAGCACAGACGATGGCTCTAACTTTCTGCCACAACTTAATTTTCAAAAGCTATAAACAAAACCCTTCTAGGAATATATGATGGCCACAAGTGACATTGGGGCCTCCAGGAAACAGGTGCCAAGACATGCAAGCCTTTTAGTGGAGATAAGCAAAGAGAGGAGGAGCGGGAGGAGGCAAGGGGAGCCTTCATGTGATGGTGGAGGCCTGACACCCAGGAGCAGGGCGGAGGCAAACTCATGGGGAGCCCCACAGCAGAGGTCGCCCCTTCAAGGACATGACAGAAATAACTAGGCCCCAGGATCCCACTGGGCTATATCACTGTGTGGGCCTGACTGTGACCATAGAGGTGACAATGGCTAAGAAGCCACCACACCTACCAGCTGCCAGCTGACCTCACACCTCACAGCACTTGCTGGAAACTGTCATTCATTAGATGGTTTCAAACAGTACATAAGGTCAGCCTAGTCTCACTGGGCTAAATTCAAGGTGTCAGTAGGCTGACCACACGTATTGAACTGGGACAGCACTGTTGTTTTCTGTCCCATTTAACACGGGATGTCCAGTCAGTCTATTAATGACAGAAGCAACAGGATGATAATATTAGTTCAGAAGAGGCTATGAGAAAAAAAAAATATGTACACACACACATATGTATGTATGTAGATAGGGGAGACAGTGGGAAAAGGAGTGGGGGAATCAGATTTCAAGATTCCATTCAAAATGGGTTTAGGTTCAAATGTAAACAAAAGCCTGAATATTTGCAGTAACTCCTTTCTAGCAGTCAGAAATCATTTGCCCTTCGATAGGACAAAAACATTATTTGCAATGTATTCATGTCCTACAAGTTCACATATAACTTTCATATCTGAGTCCTGAGCAACAGTAAGCTGTCACTCAGGCGTGACAGCTCTCCCTGCAGAGCCGGACACCGCAGGCTCCCAGACTGCTGTCCTTTCTGGCACTAGACAAGAGGTCGTCTTTGCACCTCAGTTCAAAGTTTCAGATAGATAATACTTCCTTGGGGAGCTTATATCCTAGGGGGACAGAGATGTAAGTAAATCAGCATTAAAGTATTGTGTGACTAATGCTACAACAGGTCAGCCCATAAGGGGGTACACCTCAGACTGGGGTGTAAGGCACACAAGGGTCTCCCCAGGAAATGGCCGAGTTAATCAGGGCAGAGGTGGGGAGTCAGGAATGTGGAGGGAGTAAGCAGAAAAATCAGCACAAAGGCTTTTAATCCTTTTCCCCTTTAGGAAACTAAAGTGCAGCTCGCTTGCCTCATGCATTTTACTTTATGTAAACACGCTCTCGAGGCGGAAGTAAATCTGATTGGTTTTCAATGTGACAATACAATATAAAAACTGTTCTTGGAGGTATTTCTCAATAGAATTGTCTCTAACCCTAATGTAACAGAAATGTATATGATCAATATTTAATAATTTGGCAGTAAGGTTAGGACTGTAATCGAGTTATCTCGGGGTAAACGCTGCAGGCACAAACACTGCCGGTGCATATCCTTGGGGCAAATGGGATTAAGGAGGCAGCTCTGAGAACTGCAAATTAATTCTCAAGGCCTGAGGGTGAGGAGGGGATGGTCATGGGGCTGCAACCTGCAGTGAAACTGGCAGGGACAGCTGGTAAAATAATAAACAAACAATCTTGGATGCCATGCTCAGGAATTGGAATTTTTATCCTAAATGAGAAAATAAAAGGATTGCTAGTTTTGTTGATAAAGACCATTCTAGCTGAAGTGTGGAAAATGGATTGGAGGCAGCTAGACCTAGAATCAGGCAGGTGGGTCATAAAGCTGCTGTTATCATATAGGTAGGAGGCAATGGTGACCCAAACTGGTGTAATGAACACAGGGGAGCCTAGCAGATCATAGGTCACATGCCCAAGTATGGGGACACTTGGTGAGTCAGGCTGACCTGGCTGTCCATCCAGGCAGGTGACCTTTGGTCATCAGAGAAGGCTTCATGGTCAGTGGAAGGAAGGATGCCCGGTCCAAGAAAGAGGCAACGAGGGCATCAAAGTCCCATGAACTCTGGGGCCTCCATGTATCTGCAGCTGTGAAAGCAGACTGCAGGCACTCAGGCTCAAAATCAATTTGACCCCTTCATCCAGCCAGTAAACATTTACTGAGCAACTACTATGTGCCGGGCCCTGATTGGATGGCAAAGATAGAGAGATGAACAAGACTGGTACTCTCAAGGAGCTTGCACATGAGTTGGGGACAGGCACTAACCGACCAACAAAAGGAGCTTGTTTACTTTCACCAAGCTTCCTGGATCTGTGGTTTGCTGTGTGTCATTAATTCTGGAAAATTCTCTGCCATTATCACTTCAAATATTTGTCTTGCTCAGTTCTCCTCTCTTTTCCTTCTCATATTCCAATTGTGTGTGTTCTATCTTCTGTAATTCTTACACAGTTCTTGGATGTCCTCGATTTTTTTTTCATTCTTTGTTTCTTTTTTTGATCATTGTGTTTATACTGGTATATCTTCAAGCTCATTGATTCTTTAATCTGCTATGTTGAGTCTACTGATTAACCCATCAAAGGCATTCTTCATTTCCTTTAGTGCTTTATAATATTCCTAGCATTTCCGTTTTGAGGCCTCCTTGCCTCTCTGCTTTCCATCTCTCTGCTTATATTACCTCCCTGTTCTTGAATGTTGTCTACTTTTTCCATTAGCATCCTTAACATTAATCACAGTTAAATTCCCTGATTAATCATTTTTTTTAACATTTCTCTTCTATCTGAGCCTAATTTTGACACCTTTTCTCTTCAGACTGTGGTTTGCTTGGTTTTGGGTGGGACTGTGGTCTTTTGCTTAAAGCTGAACTAGCTGAATTCGGTAATAGGAGTTGATAAAGATCGGCCTCTTAGGTGACCATCTGGCTAGGAGGTGGCTTCAATGTTTTCTGTAGCTAGAGGTGCCAGAGACTCTAGTGTGCTTGTGTTTGCTTTTTGTTTTCCCTCTTCATTTTGGGTTTCCCTAAGTCTTCTGCCTCAGAGAGTCTGTATCTAGAAGCTATTTCATGCTCAACCCACCATTATTGCATGGAGCCCTGGTGGTATAAGCAGGCATATCCAACCTGTAGCCCAGGATGGCTTTGAATGCGGCTCAACACAAATTCTTAAAACATTATGAGATTTTATTGGGGACCATTTTTTTAGCTCATCAGCTATTGTTAGTGTTAGTGTATTTTATGTATGGCCCAAGACAATTCTTCCAGTGTGTCCCAGGGAAGCCAAAAGGTGGGACACCACTGGTGTAGAGGAAGGGAGAGTGCTATAATCTTCCAATTAAACCTCAGTCATATACTGAGCATGTGCTTCTAAGTGACCTTCATCAGTGCTTTTTCTTGTGTAGTACTCTCTCCCCCTTAGGTCACACAGGAAGGACAGAAGTTGGCTGACCACACGTCCCATTTCAAACAGGACAGAAAACAAAGGTACTGTCCCATTTCAAAATGGTACATATGGTCAGCCTCCTGACACCTTGAATTTAGCCCAGTGAGACTAGGCTGACCACATGTACTATTTGAAATGGGACAGTCCTGTTGTTTTCTGTCCCATTTAAAACTATACGTCTAGGCAGCCTCACCTGAAGAGGCTGGCTGGGAGGGCTGCCTTCCCCCTGGTCTTGTGCAGGGCTTTAGGAAGGCCTTTCTCCTGAGGGTGGGTCTTTGTTATGGAAAATGCTTTGCTACATTTCACACAGATTACTCTTCCTTTCCTCCAGCCAGAGCCCAGGATTTGTCTCAGATCCTCACCATGGGAACCTGGTGAAGTTCTCAGAGGTAAAGCCCCCAAAAGTGCAGGGTCCCCTAAGACTGCATTACCAAGGAATTTTTTGTTCACACACTAGTCCACACACAGCCTCCAGCAAGTCCTCAAAATGACCAGTTAAGTGTTCTCACCAGTTCCTGGGTCCAGCAGCCTGTGGCCTTCCAGATCCGCCTGTCTCCACGGACTTCAGGGCAGTGGTTTGCCCAGTAACCTCAGCTCCCTAATGAGTCCCAAAAATATGTCATGAATTTTCAGTTTGTCCAGCTTTTTCTAGTTGCAAGGACAGGAGTAACAACGTCCAAGCTCTTTTCCTGTTGGAGCTGAAACTGGAAGTTGGTCAATAACTTACATTCGGATAGTGATAAGGGCTAGCCCAGCGGTGTCCAACCCTTTGGCTCCCCTGGGCCACACTGGAAGGAGAATGGTCTCGGGCCCCACAGAAAATACACTCACACTGACAGCAGCTGATGAGCTAAAAAAAAAAAAAAGGCCACAAACAAAATCTCTCAATGTTTAAGCATTGATGTTGGGCCACATTCAAAGCCATCTTGGGCCACAGGCTGCACACGCCTGAGCTAGAGAATTGACTGGAAGGGAAGGGGACAGTGTCTGCAAGGTCGTGAGAAGCCGGTCTGGGAAGCTGACAGGTGGACACGAATGGAGGGCGGAGCCAGGTTCGGGAAGCTCCAGGCAAGTCCCTGCGGGCCTCAGATTGGCAGCTGTAACTTCTTGGTACCGAAAGGACAGCTGTGTGGACTGAGTGCAGGAAAGGGGAGGGCGGAGAGAGGGTGAGATCGGGCTGGCATCAGGGGTCAGGACTCAGGGCTTTCTTCTAATCGCAGAGGGAAGCCATTGAACTGGGCAGTGATGGGATGGGCCTTACGTATGCACATCATCCCTGTGTCTAGGAAGTCCTTCAGTCCTCGTTGACGTTCCTGGTTTGTGCTTTTTGCCTGGTGTAATTATTTAGAGTGCCTCCTTTCATTTTCAGAAGTGTCCTAATTCCGAGGACAAAGCACAAGATCTCCCTGACTCTGGCTTCAGTAAGAAGAAGGTGTGGGGGCTGCCATCATGGAGTCTGAGGTCAGTTGGAGGTGAGTGCAGGGAAGCAGATCAGGCCTATGGGGTCCTGGGTGGGGTGATGGCTGAGGAGCTGGAGAGAACTAATGCCCTTGGGGTGTGTTATGAAGGTGGAGCCAGGGAGACTGCTACAGGATTGATGTGGGGGCAGGGAAAAGGGAGGAGCTGGGGATGCAAGCACTCACAAGGACTGAATGACTCTCGCCTCATCCAGTCTTGTCAATCCCACTTTACAAGCTCTCTTGAATCTGTTGTTTCCTTTCCAGGCCCTTACCCATCCCCCTTGGTCACGCCTCTTCACCTCTTGCCTGAATTCAAGATCCCACCTTCATTCCCATTAGCATTTGGCATTGGCCCCGGGACAGTGGATATTATAACCTGCAGGTTTGCAGCCTGTGGCGAGAGGGCAGACACTCAAGTGTGACAACCGCCACCCGTCCAGTCAATACCCCTCATTTCCCACGTGGCACGTCCCGTCATTCCTTCAATACCCATTCTTCCTGCTGCCTGGGTTCCCCTCCTGCCATCTCCGCCAACTAAAATTCTCCTCACTCTTTAGGGAACTTACATGGCATATCCTCCAGGAGCCCCCTCGACCCCCGCCAGCTTGAGTCACTCCTTTCTCTGAATCCACTAGATCCTCAAAACGATCTCTTTCAATGCCTTACATATTCCACCTTATAAAATGTCACCTCTCCACCAGTTGATAAACTTTTGAGGGAAAGAGTGTGTTTTTCCGATCTTAAATACTGCAGAGAGCTGGGCACATCACAAGTAGCTCAGTGCTTTGTGGCGCTGAATGTGTCTGGCAGGATGTGGGAGGCTGCTACTGGTTTTGTTGGTTTGATTCCAGCAGGTTAAGCCCCTGATTTCAGCACGATGCAACCACATAGAAGCTCCTCATGTCTTCCTCACTCAGAACAAGGAATGAGATCCATGTGGGGCAGGGCGGCCCCGGCCTGGCCCCAGTTCGCCCCATCGTGCAGGACTAACGGGGGGAGCTGAGGAGCAGGAGACAGACACTTTCACAGAAGTCTCACCACCTGCTAGCTGTGGGCTTTGAGCAACACACTTAACCTCTCTGTGTCTCAGGTTTCTTATCTGCAAAGTAAAGGCACTAATAAAACCTGATCAGGGATGCTGAGAAGATCATGGGAGATCATCCTTAGCACGAAGTCTGGGTTATGGGACACTCTCCACTAACGTATTATAGTTATTACCAGTCAAGTGACTCATGGAGCTGGAAGCTACAGAGAAAATGATAACTGAAGGCATTGATGGGCTTGATCACTTTATTAAGTATTTTTAAAATGTTAATGTTAACGCTGAAACTGGAGAAGGTCGGGGAGGGCAGGCACTGCTGATAGGAATGTAAAAGAACACATCTCCTCTGCAGAGCAATTTATCAGAAACCTTCAAAGCGCTCACATCATTCGGCCCAGTGACCCCCTGTCTGGGGACGCTATATTATGGAAATGCACAAAAATGCAGAAGAAGCTTACTCCAACAATGTTAATGTCAAAATTATTCATGAGAGCCAAAAATCGGAATGGAGCATTATATAAGGAAAGATTTAAGAAAAGACTGTGGCTGTGAAAGGCATACCTCCAGAGATCTCTTCATAAGTAGGGGGATGTGTACATGTACTATTAAGTGAGAAAAGTAGGCCACAAACATGTTACATACATGAACATAATTATGCAAAAAGCATGAGCACGAAGAGGAGTGTAAACATGCTGATGTGTTAATATTGAGTTATCTCTAAGTTAGGAGGTAATGGACAGCTTTAATTTTCCTTTTTGGACAGATGCTGTGATCTTCCCAGCATCCCAGGACAGTTTCTAAAGGAGAATTAAGTTTCTAATCAGAAAGGAAGTTCACGCTCTTTTAGAAGACACCTGATAATGGTGGGTTGTCCTGCCGGAGCGTATCCAATGTCACGTGTTTGTGACACTCTGCTGAGGTTTGCCGTGTGAGCACGTGATGCAGCCCGTTCCTGTGGACCTCAGCAGTCCGACCTGTGCAATGGGAACACTAATCGTCACCTGCAGGAAGGCAGGGGGCCAGATTAGGTGCTGGTGTAAAGCCTTTTCCAGCCCTGATGCCTTCTGGTCTAGGAGTATCTCCCAGGATCCTCCTTGGTGAGGCCACTTTTCTCAGAGACTGGATGTGTGATTAGGGCGCGACTGACTGAAGAAGCAAGGAGGGTGGTGGCAGCTTGCTTCTCCATTTCACGGCACTGAGCAGGTGACAGCAGAGGACTAGTTCAAGAGCCATAGCCCGGAGCCTGACCAAGCCTGTCGGAGCCAACAACCCGGACAGGAGTTTCAGAGAAGGGACCAGGCTCTGTCCTGTCTGGCTGTCAGGCTGTGACCCTGTGCTGCGGGCCCCAGGCCGCTGAGGCAGAGCGCACCTCTACGTTTGTTTCTCTGCTCTAAAAGGCTTGAAGTGCAAAACGCCCGGGGAGCACCATCCCATGTTGCTCCTGCCTCCCTTCCCTCTCATTCGTAGGACTCGAAGGGAGACCACATCTTCTCTGAGGACTCAGTCTGGGGACCCAGGAGCTGCAATGGAAATGCAGTGTCCTCTTTGAGACAGGCCTCGTAGCCTTCTACCTGGAATGAGCCATGCAAACACGGGAGTGAATTTCAGCCATGTGATCCTGGGGGGATCTCATCTTGAGGAATGTTCTCACCAGGCTGCATGTCAGCTGTGAGGCCTGAAGTCCCCCTGTGGCGCCAGATAAATCAATGAGATGGGCCAAGCAGGTGTGCGCGGAGTCCCATGACCAGGGTCAGATCTACGCCCCACCTCTTCCCACCGATGTGGCTGGGCAAATGACACACTCCCTTGACGTGCCAGTTTCTCCACTTATAAAATGAGAATCACAGTTGCTCCTACCATACAAGGTCCAGCAAGGATTAAATGAGACAGTCCAAGGACCGTGCTTATCCCATGTCTGGTGGGCAGCAAAGGCTCAAGATACGTCCAGTTCTTTTATTAGGAATCTCTCCTTTGGGCTGGCTCAGCACCTGTGTGGGCAGTGAGGGGGATACAAAAGGTTAAACCACATCTCTCCCTCTGGGGAGGTAGGTAGGACTACCCCAGGAAACAGTTAAACAGCTAAGCGGTGGCTAGAGCGGGTGATTAAATGCAAAAGCAACTGGGAGGCAGCAATGCTATTTATAATAGCGACTTGCTGGAAGCAACCCAAATGCCCAGCCATCCTGTAATGACTAAGCAAACCTGAAACTCCGTGACATGACAGCCCGCTGCAGAGCCGTTGGACATGGCAGGCACCCTGCTGATGTCCATACATGGAAATGTGCCTCCGAAATAAACATTTCCAGAGGGAGATAGCACCGTGGCGGGTGCACGCTGTTTGCCAAGAGGGAGCCAACGGAGGTAAAGTCACCCACAGAGCTCCGAAAGGACCTTGGGGGGATGGAAGTAGGTTCATGTGTAAAGCTCATGAGTTATTCTCCACCCCCACCCCGACAAGTTGCTTAGGGACCTGGTGTTTAAACATGAGAATGGTGCAACTAGGAAGTGGTGGAGGAGTTCGGAGAAGGGAGGGAGGCACCGGCTGGTAGAAGACTTCACGGAGAGGATGGTGTTAGTGAATGTGGCAGCCTTTGTGGAGTTGCTCCAGGGGTAGCTTGGGTTCTCCTCCCCCACAGGTCTCTTCGGCAGGAGAAAGCCAAGTGCTATTAAGGGCAGTCAGAGAGGTGGGTGTGGAAGAACCCTGGGCAGCCCAACCTCCCGCGTGAGGCCCAGGGCAGACGAGGAACAGCTGTTTGTACATTGAGCTTCAGGGCTCCTCTGTGCTAGTGGGTGGACATTTCTCCAGGTTCTCGCCTGAGTCCTGCCCATATACCCATATGTGATGGGGCTCGGGGGCCTGGTGTGGGCCGGGATCCTGATGGGCCATGTCTTAAGAAGAGGGGCCATGCCAGGGCTCTCTCTCAGCTGGATGGTTGGCATGCATGAAGACACACATGATCCTGCAAGACACCGGAATAAGGGCTTGGAAGCAGTTGAGGAAATTCACCTCCATCTTGGCAAACCTGCAAACGTTGCTGCCTGCACCCCATCCTGCAGCAAATCATGAACCGAACCTCCAGGGCATTTCTGGGCTCTCGTCTCCTTGCTTTAGTTTGTAAATCTCTCAGCTGTTGTTGGGGTATGGCCAGCCTCCAGGGATCAACTCTTGGGTCTGGGTTCTGTCCCCCGAACTTGAACCTGGAGGCTTCCTGGAAGAGCACAGAACAGATGTTGGCACCTGACAGATGTGGGTTTGAATCCTGCCTCTGCCCTTTAACTCTGATCTTGAACAAGGTTTCTAACCTCTATGAGCCTCCGGTTACCCATCTATTAAAAGGGGTCAATTGTGCCTCCATCCAGAGTTTGAGGATTAGCAATAATGTGTAAATGTCTGCACAGATTAGAAGCTCAGTGAGTGGTGAGCACCACCTTATTCTTCCTGCTGAAAATTTGCCTGTGATGCGAGTCCTCATTTGGTGAGGCAACCGTACACCCGAGACACGAACCTGCAGCATGCACATGGCCTCCTCCCCATCTCACAGTCCCTCCTCTGCCAGCGAGTCCCTCACTGCCAGGATTTGGGCTCCCTGACCCACCCCAGTTGGAGGTCACTCGTGCCTCAGGGACAGGATCCCTCTGTCAGCAGGTAAGGGTGGTGCTCAGTGCTGGTAGGGAGACTGGAGGTCATGGCTGCTGAACCCTTACTGCAGATGCTTCTAGAATTCCCACAGGAGCTCCCCTTCCTGGGGAGCACCTCTGGGGTGGACTGGCCACCTACAGCATAATCAGGAATATATATTTGGTTCCTAATCCAGAGCTCCTAAAACCCTTGAAATTTCCGGAGTGATGGCGGTGACAGGGAAGTCTTTTATTCTCTGTGGCCTTTGTCCCTGGTTCATGACACAGGGTTCCTACATCTCTTGGCATTTCCTGGGTGATAGGAGCATCTTGTCATAATGAGGCAATTCTGGGTGGACCCCAGATAGCTCCAGGATGGGACAGGTTGCTAGAGAGCAAACTTTAATTAGAAGCTAGAAAGTTTCAGCCCCCCCTCCTCAACTTCTGGGAGAGGGGAGGGGCCAGAGATTGAGTTCCTCATCGATCATGTCCATGTTATGAAGCCCCCATAAAAATTGCAATAGCATGGGGTTCAGCAAGCTTCTACATGCCAGGAGAGTGACACACCCCCACTCTACAGAACAGGAGCTCCTGGGCTCAGGACCCTTCCCGACCTCATCTTACGTATCTCTTCATCGTTCAGTTGTATCATTTATCTCAGCCCTTAGAATAAACAAAGTGTGTTCTTGAGTTCTGTGAGGTGTCCTGCTAAATTCTCATGCAATTCACGACCTATAGCTGGTGAGTCAGAAGTACAGGAGCCCCAGACGTGGGGGCAGTCCCGAGGCAATGAGCCCTTAACCCGCCGGTCTACCCTATCTCTGGGCAGTTAGCATCAGAACTGAATCGAACTGTTGAACACCCAGTGGTGTCGGGAGCTCAGAGAATTGGCTGTTGGCACTGAAAAACACCCCACCATGTAAACTTTCAAAGTGACCGGGAGCCCCTAGGGTGGGAGGCACCGGTCCCAAGCACACTCCTTAATGGCTCTCGGAGAACCTTACTGGAGACACAGATAGGCCTGCATCTCTATTTGAAGAACGCAGACCCCTCTTGGCCTTGGAACCAGGGTCACTGTAGCAGTTAATGAGTCCTCATAGTCCAATGCCTCTATACAGTTTGTTCCTAAAATTTTAATTCCTAATTCATCAGTATTGTTGGTTCATTAAAAGGCCCTGGATTGTGTACACATCATATTACTATTTCAGGTTTTCAAAGAACAAAATAATATTTGTAATCCTATTTTGAACACACTCTTTAGAGAGGAGTTCTAGTTCCTTCTTATTTACCTCCAGAGATGCCAGCGAGTCTCTCAGGCATCATTCCCTGCTTGTTGCACTGGACGGTCATGCTGGCATCTGACAGAACCATCAAGAAACAGAAAACATGACAGAAGATCAATCTTCCCAAAGATCTGGAAGCCCAATATCATAGTATCTTCTCCGGTCTCTCCGGTCCCACCCCCACCAAGCCATGTCCCTGTTTGACTTCACAGATTGTCTTAAACACCGTAGACCCACTTTGCCCAAAAGTGAACAGCTCATCTCTTCCCAGCTCTGGCTCCCAGCCCCACCTGACGCTTCTTGAGGTTCCACATCCATCAATGGCATCAACTTCTATTCTTGAAGTGACACAGCCAGAAAACTAAGTCATCTTTATCACTGCCTTTATTCTTACCACCCAAACCAGCCCTTCACCAAGCACCAACCATTTCACTTCCTAACTGTCTCTAAATCCAGCTATTGCCACCACCTCAATCCAGGCCACCTTTATCTCTTAACTTGGACGGTTGTGGTGGCCACCTCTTTGGGTCTGGTCGGATTGTTTTCTAATCTGATTTCCAAATGACCTTTCCAAGGTGTATATGGCTGATCCTAACACGCCCTCCTTAAGACGTCCAATATCTCCCCATTATTCTTAATATAAAAACCAGTTCTCTAACAAGGCCCCTATTCAAACACGCCTTGTTCTCTGTGCTCTGGTCACACTGGCTTCTTTAGTTCCTCCCACATTCTTCCTTCCTTCTAGAATGATCAGATACCACCACGACCATCCCTTTATCTTGCTAGCACCACCATGGCCTTCAGATCTTTGCTCAAGCATCATTTCACTGCAAACCTTCTCACTGCTCAGTCTAGATGGCTCCTTTGTAATGAAGTCCCCTTTAACCTTATTCTTTCCCTTCCTCAAAACAGACATCTCAGCTTGCAGTTGTGTATTATTAATGTGATGGCTTGATTGATTTCTCTGCTCGCTATTGTATCCCAGCATCTTAACCAGTACCTACCGAAGAGTAGGTTGTTACCAAACATGGATTCAATGAATGAATGAACAAGTAGGTGAGTGAGTTAAAGATTAGGGCCTTGACTCATTTTTTTGATATTCTAAGATTTATGACATAACAAAATCGGTCAAGGCCCACAAGTTCCATATTTGCACAGAGAGAGGTTCATACCAGAGGGGTGGGGTAAGAATAGCAAATAGGAAAACCAGCATGCAAAAGTGTGGTTATTCAAAGTCAGTCTCCTAGGGGAGAGGTCATAGATTGAGAGAGGAGTCAGGTTCAAAGGCTTTGAGAATCAGTTCAATTCTGTTTAGAGGGTAAACCTCCAATTCCAGAATGGCTGTCTCAGTGGCTTTGGAGGAGTGGTCAGAGAATTATTGGTTATCACAAGGTCAGAAAGGGTCCCATGTGGAGGGCCAGGGAAACTAAAATGCTCCAATGTGGGGCCAATCCCATGCAACAAAAATTTTTTCATGCTCTAATACTAATAGCATTTCTGTTGAGAAATACTGAAGGAAATTTGGGAGGGTAGGGCATAATAAAATTATATATTCTATTAAACAAGCCTCACAATTCTGTGGAATTGAGCACTGAGTATCACAAAAAGAGGAAATTGCTGTTTATTAAGATACAAAGAACAAAGCAGTGTTACTATCAGCTGCCTCATCCTGGGTTTACCAGTCCTGGTGACAAAACAAAGCAGGATTTCACCATCTGGAGTATGGCTGGCATACATAGTAGGCACACACACACACACACACACACACACACACACACACAGATGGACTCTGACTGACAAGCACATACTCACATGTGGATAGATAATGGCCAGCATGCATACACGTGGATGGATTGCTGGAACACACACACACATGCATGCATACACACATGCATGGATGGACTGTAGCTAGGGTATACACACACACACACAGGCACATCCACATCCACACAGGTGGAGGGACTATGGCTGGGGGACACATACACACATGCATGCACACAAACACACACACATACATCTGGAGGGCCTGTTGCTGGGACACACTCATGCACACACACATACACACAGGTGGATAGATTGTGGCTGGCCAAGAAAGTGGTGTGAATGGTGGTCCTAAATGAGGATAACTGATCTTCACCCTTCCTACCATGGCTTCCAATGCCATAGGGAAACTTGAGGCTCAGGGTTGTGTATCAAAGAACCATGAATAGGATGGAGGCAGTCACGGACCCCAACTTACCAGGCCAGGTTCCCCTCTTACTGATTCTTTGGGCACAAGACCCACCCTGCACAGTGGGACCATACTTAGCATTGGCTCCACTGCTCCATCTTGTATGGACAGACAGTTTAACTAACGTACCAGGATTCAAAAGTATGTCAAGGGCTGCCTAAGTGAACCAATTCCTCTCTAACTCATGGTGAATTCCAAACCAAAACAGATCTAGTACACTTTTTACATCTTCTTTCCAAGGTGAAATAATCATAAATAATGGTCTTTAGAAAATTCCCTCTGTGCAGGTGACCCTGGTTTCCTTCACCTGCTTCTCTGATTATGAATAGAACAGCTGAGAAGTCCCCCGGTCCATATCCTCATGACTAACAGAATCTTCTAGTATAATACCGTCTAATAGAATATGGTATAATATATCATATACATTCTTACAGACTTTACAAGAATTCTGCTAACTTAACTGGCTAATATTCTTCAACAAATGCATGGCTTTTCTTTTGATAACAAACATAATGATTGGGTATTGTAGAAAATTCAGGAAAGCACAAAGAAGAAAAATGGAAAAATCACTCATTACCTCACCATACAGAGATAATCATTGGTAATTCTTCTCCTCCAAGTACATATAATATATCCTTTTTTTTTACACAAAACTGAGATCACATGATATATTTTGCTTTGTAAGTGGCTATTTGCCTTGAGCAGTATATCTTTCCATCGCATGTTCCATAACGCTTTGTGGTTGTATATCGTTACGTTGGATGGATGTCCCAACACCTACTCAACCTTTCTCCTTGTGCTGCACATGCGTAAGCTCAAGGGAGCTCAGCAACTCTCCACTAACTCCCTTCCTTAGGATAAATTCTTGAAAGTAAAATGGCAGGGTCAAAGGACATAAGTTTTGATACTTAATTGCCAACTAGTCTTTCCCAAGTTTCAGAACAGCATCTACCTTCACGAGCAGTGTGTATCGTGTCCACTTCCTCAGATGCTTACCATCAGGGATGGGTGGTTTCTTCTTGGCTCTTTAATTTGAAATGCAATGGGCCATGTTCAATGAAATTCATCTTCCGAATTCATCACCAGCCCAGGGAGCCCTGCAGATACACAAAAAAAGCACTCTGAACTGATCAAGGAAACAAATGACACATTTAAATGTAAACTGAATGCTGAACTAGGTTTTGTAAACTAAACAATAGAGTGACATTACTCTACTGACACACTGTGGATAAAATTTTTGAGCATATGCCTTGTCCGTATATTTAAAATAACCTATTAGTCAGAGACAATATCCCCATCACTTGTCAATCTTGCCACTAAGTTCCTGGTGGCACATATTCTATACTCCACGTAAGGGTATCCAACCTTTTGGCTTCCCTGGGCCACATTGCGAGAAGAAGAATTGTCTTGGGCCACACATAAAATACACTAACACTAACGACAGCTGATGAGCTAAAAAAAAAAAAAAAGAAGAAGAAGAAGAAGAAAGGTCCATGCATAATTTTTGTAATGTTTTTAGAAAGTTTACGAATTTGTTTTGGGCTGCATGCAAAGTCATCCTGGGCTGCATGTGGCCCGTAAGCTGCAGGTTGGACAAGCTTGCAAGTCTAGAGGGTCATGTTTTCAAATATTACCCCAAACTTTATTCTTTCAGAGTCTCATGTCTCCTAATTGTCATCGAGGGGCCCACAGCCCTGTAGCTTTGTGTGGCTTTCCTAAGATGATGAAGGACAAGGCGCCACCCATCTAAGACCTGCTGGAGAGAGCAGTGTTGAGATCCTGCCATCCATCAAGGCCCCAGGTCTGTCTGGTAACCCTGACTGCCTCCTCCATAACACTGACTCAGGCCTAGGGGAGAGTCATGGTATCTGAATGCAGGAAAACACCAGTGACTCATCTTCCTTTGGAAGGCTGGGCAGGACTGTGGCTCTCTCCTAAGGTGAATATGCCTCATTTGAAATTCACCAAAAATCCCCAACGTCTCAAATAGTTCCTTCTGTCTGAGCGGTTATATAAGATTTCTCATATTTGGCTACTCATATTTGGCCAGAGCAAGTTTCAACTCTGGAATTTAATCATCATATTGAACAACTAATTTCTAAATTGAGCTTGTGATAAGGATCGTTTTATAGGAATATTAATGGTTTGAAGTTTGCAGCCAGAAAATGCATGATGGTCTAGATTTTATGGCTCACTGTAGATGATGGTGACACATAACTGAGAAATGCATCTGCTTCCTAACTTCATAAATTGGATGTTGTTTATAATAATGCAGCCAGAGCAGTAACACTTTATCATAAGAGCTGCTATCCCCATGGAAAATCATTATTCAGTGTATACTTGATGAATTGGTCATCATTCACAAGTAGAAGAGAACTTGATGGGCCCGTTTTATTTACAGGGAAATGGACAATATTTATCTTCTTATTGGACGGATGACTTTCCCACCGGAAGGGTTATGTTGCCTCCTGCGTGTCACTCAGAGAATTTTCTCAATATTGTTAGTCTTAGAGGCTTTAATAGCCACAACATTAGAATAACCATTCCTAATCTCATAATTATTTTCAGGGGAGAAGTTTAGAAAGATATTTTTAGATGCAACTTTAATCTTTCACTTTCCCAAATGGAAAAACAAAGAGGAAATGACAGATGGCGATGAGTAGCTTTGTTGCCCAAAGCTGGCCAGGTTATGATAGGCAAGTCACAATGAGGTCATCTGTCTTTTAAATATGAGAAGGTAATGGTGAACTGTAATTTGGTCGATGGGGTGTGGCTGAGGCTGGGCTGTCCAGCCTCACGGACAAGTGTCCCCACTGGAAACATGGCGACCTCTGCCTGGAGAGGAACATCCTTGTTGGTGGAGAACATGGCGGTATGGCAGGGGACAGTTGTGCTGTGGACATACACTGCTACACAGGCTGCCCACTCCTGCAAGCGCTGGGCCCCCCACCTCGAATGTGAGCACAGAGGGAAGGCTGCCCCGGACCCTGGTCACTGATTCTATTGGTCAGCTGCATGGACAAGCGAGCCCTGCACTTGTAAAGTGAACAGGGACTCAATGACCCCTGAGAACGGAGGTCAGGCGGGTGTGGGCTGTGCGTCACTCTTCCTCACAAGACCTCAGGCTCCTCAGGGACCACTCAGACTCTTCCCAGCTTCTAGCACTTTCCAAGCTTCTGGGGGTTTAGCTCCCAGCAGCTTTTAGTTTTTCAGCTTGTCCTGACTCAACCAGAGTAATTCATATTAAATGAACCTGCAGGTATTATTGAGTCTTATCTGCATGGGCAACACTGTGCTGTTGTAGGAGGTGGCACAAGAGAGGTGCCAGGTGGAGAATTGCAATCACATTCGTACAGTGTTTCAAATGTGTTTACTCCAGGTGATGAGACCAGGAATCAGAGTGTGAATGAACCCAGGAGTCCGAGCTCCACCGCTGAGTCGGTGCCCTCGGCCACTTCCTTAGTGGCGGTCACATCCATTTTCTCATCAGAAAAGTGGGGATTCACTAGTGCCTAGGTGGTTGGGTTTCCATGGGGAGCCAACAAGGTAATCTACAAGAAGCATCCATTTGATGTTGGTTGTCATCCTCACACCATCCCTACTACTTCGTAGAAAGAAACGCTGTAGGAAAGTTGTAGAGAGCAGAGTATAAATAGCATTCACAGTTTTCATTTGCTTTCACACACACAAATCATCTCAGGTGACTTTTTTCACAACCTTCCCCTTTTACAGGTGAGGAGACAGGAGGTAGAACAGTGTTTCTCACTATCTGTCACTATTGACATTTGGGGCCAGATAATCCTTTGCAGGTGGGGTCAGGGACTGTCTGTGCATTGTAGTAGGTTTAGCAGTACTCCTGGCCTCTATCCAACAGAGACCAGTAGCACTCCCAGTTGTGGCAACCAAGAAAATCTCCAGACATTGCCAAATGCCCCTGGGAGGAAATTTGCCCCTCAGTTGAGATCCACTGAGGTGGGGTAATTTGTCCAAGGACTAATAAGAAGTGTGAAGCCGGGATAAGAGCCCAGGAGCCCCGTGCCTGCAAGTGGCTTTCATCTTCCAAAAGGACTTAGGAGTATTACAGAGCTATAGAGGTGAAGACACCAGCAAGTTTCACCTGATCCTTAAGTGCCACTGAGTTCCGAAAAGGAGACATTTGAGATGAGGTTCCCACTACACAAGGTCATATGAATGGAGAAGCCAGGGTGGAGCTGGGTGCTTTAGGCTACCAGAAAGGCTGGAGGGAGGGTCACCATGTGAGGTGTGGCTGCTGAGGGAACTGGAGACAAGGCCGGGGGGGACTGCATGGGGCACCTGAGCAGCAAGGGGTCAAAGGAAGATGGACAGGGTATGAGTCAGAGGACGTAGGCCTTGGGAGCTGTTGGAGAAGTTTGGACCTGTTGCTGGAAGAAGTCAGGCTCCGAGGGCGGGGCCGGGCGGGGCTGGTCCCTGTGAGGGTGGAGGGTTGAAGGAGCACACAGGCAGGCGGAAGTGAAATGATCCACCTGGAAAAACAGGGTCCCCATGACCTGAAGGAGGGCGTTCTCTGGCTACCACCAGTAGTTCTGACAACGGGCCTGTTATAGCTGGATCACAGAAGAAAGGTGCTGCAAACCTCACTGAGGATTCAGTGTGCAGTGGGCTCCTGCACGTCCAGCACTGACCTGAGCCAGTCAGCAGCCCTGAACCTTGCTCTGCACAGAAGTTGTGAGTGATGACTTCCGCCAATTATCGCAGAGCCCATTGTCCTTGTCCCCTGCCCCACCCCCCAAAGACAACAAGCAAAAGTCTTTGATTAGGCCCCTTTCCAGTTCTGAGGGGAGGCTACGGAGGTGTTCACTCTAACCGCGTCGGGGGAGTCAGGATTTCCTGAGGTGAGCACCAAAGACTCATGGCTTTTGCACTCACCCTCCTCAGGAAATCCGGCTGACAGACAACCAAAAAGAAAAAGAAAGAAAAGCACCATGTGGGTCATTGGTCTATTTTTATTCTTTGAGGCCTCACTTGGTGTTTATGTGCCTGTACCACTGTCTACCTATGAGAATTTCAACATGGCGCACGTTTAGGATGATGTTCTTAGAATTTCCAGCTTGCAGACCCTGGTGGGCTGTTAACAGGGTCAGACAGTAGTGACTGGCAATCTGCATAGAGGGTGCCAGGTTGAGCAACTTTGGTGGCCCAGTGCCTTTTTAATTTTTCAGTATTTCAGTAGATCAGATCTTTCTCCCACATAGAGACAAACCACTCACTGAGTCATTCATAGCGTCATTCCCACATTAATTCAGAAACATTTACAGCTACTTTGGGTCAGGCTCCATGCTCAACATTGGAAATCTGAGTAAAGAAGCAACCACAAAAGCAACCTAAAAGGATAAAGCTCATTGGAGCATCGTGGGAAGTTGTACCATGGGTTACGTAGGGCTAGATGGCCCCTCCTTGCTAAGAATGCATCTTAACTGTGTACACACAACACATGCAACCAGAAGGTCGGTAGTTCAGCTTAGGAAAGCAGGTGTTACCAAGTTAAGTATGACCAGCTGGACAAATTCTATCTTTATTTCCCATTTTCAGTTATTTTGGGGTGCTCCCCACCCCCCAAAAAGCTTGTTAACTTGCTTGGTTTACTTCACCAGCTCCTCAGGCCTGGTGCTGGATGCCATGGAAGCCCGCCGCCAGCAGAGGGGGCCTCAGGCTCATCCGGGAGCCAGGCCTGCAGCTGCGGGAAGAAAGGCCTGTTTGTGCCCAGCCAGCCCAGAGAGAACTGGAGGAAGAGGTTGATCAGAAAACTATTTGGCTCAGTCCCCAGTTGCTGAACTGACAGAGGCTTATGTCCATGATGAAGTCACATACAACGGACGGAAAGTGCCTGGCAATCCGCAGAGATTACAAAACCAGAAGGAAGATGCCGTCCAGGAGGGGGCATAGGGGACCAGGAAGCCCTGCTTTTCCCCGGATAGCCAGCGCCCCATCCGAGACCAAGCCAAAGCCTGCAGCGTGGGTGCTAGCCTTGGAAGCCCCCACCTGGGGCTCTTCATTGTATCAGGTTGCCTACTGGGAATCCTGAGGCTGAAATTGTATATTGAGAAACAGAGATTGAACAGACCCCCAAGGTGGTCGCCAGGCAGGCTGGCGGTCCAGCCTCTGACTTCATCGGCTAATTAACAACCATTTTGCAGACGTCAGGAGTTAGAGTCATTTGGCACCCAGAAGGGGAACCATAAAAGCATGGCTGAGATGTCTGTCTTCAGGGAGCAGAGTCTTCCAAAGGCTGAGGGTCTGTGAGATGTGACAGCTGAAGAAAATTAAATGGGACTGCAGCATGGTGCCTGCATTATCCAGCCCTGTGGGCAGCCTGCAGCTCCTGCTGCCCTTAGGTCTCGAAAGTGGGGCTGGAGGGACAGCAGGACGAGAAAGTGCTGTGACGGAACCCCATTTAGCAAGGTGCCTGCCCATTAGCTCATGAAACAGGAAAGTAGCCCCTTATTACTCCAACTCAGAAGCGGCCCTGCCTCTGCACCTGCAGGTAGCCTTGCAGTCCCAGGGTACCTCTGCTAGGAGGCGGGGCCTGGCTTCTGCTGGAGAAGCCGTGATTCAGACCAGGATTTTTGTTCCCTCCTCCCAGAAGAGGCTGGGGCCTGCACCCTCCTTCGTGGGCATGGGGCGTGCAAGCAGAACCCTGACCGCTTCCAGGGAGCTCATGTCAATTATAGACCTCACCGGAAAGCACCGCCCCCCTCCTCATGCCCCGCCCACCGGTCAGGCCTGAAGGAACCCGAGGCCCTGGCTGCCTGCACGCACACTGTGCCCAGGTCTGGCTTGGCCAGGCCGCCCCGGAGCCACAACATGGCCCAGCCCTCCCCCACCCCAGAGGGGTGGCGCTGGCGTCACGGCAAGCCTGGTCCTTTTTGTGGAAGGGATATTATGTGGATAATAATCATTTATTCGCCAGTCATAAAAATGATCCGTGGCCCGTGAGGAATCAGAGCTGGGCTGATGAGCAGCAGGCAGCAGGCCTAATCAGAAATTCAATATTCTCTACCCTTCCTTTCCATTAAGGATCAGAGCGCTCCGGGAGCAGCACCGCGGGCTTTCCCTGCAGCGCGCAGGGCCCGGTGATAGGGCTGCGGGGCTGCGGTGGCTCTCGTTAGCAGGTGGGTGACGGCAAGGCAGCCGGCCCTCTGCCTTCCTGGGCGCCCCCCTGCATTATCTCCAGCCCTCCCTTCACCCCGCTGTGGAACTGGGCCCCAGCCCTGCAGGTCGGAAGCGGGGCCTCCCGCAGCTGCGTGATCGGGCCGCCTCCATCTCATTTCCAAGCCGGCCTGAGCCGCTCCTTTCCCACCTGCTTCTCCACCGCTTTGTAAATCATCCTGGCCTTTCAGGCAAAGCTGGGCTGTCCTGCAGGGCGCTCATAAGCAAATGCAAGTCAGGGCTAAGGGAAAAAATAGTAGGTATCCTTGCATCCTTTTCTTATCCCCGCGACCCCCACTTTTTAAAGCCCGTTTTACTGTTTGCTTTCTGGGCGGCCCAGGGCATGCTTGTACAGGAGGTAAAATATGGCAGCAGTCTCCTCTTTCTCTGTCTTTCTTCCTGTTTGTCAGCACCCCAAGGACTCCTGTCCTAGAGGAAACTGATCTATAAACTCTGAGCACATAGGTCCTGGGGGAATTTGCACTTCACAGCACAAATGGTGGCATTTCCGGAATGGCGGGCAGGAAGGGGCTGTCTCCTTGGGTCCTTTCCATTACAGCATTTGGAACATCCTGGAGGCCTGGGCCGGTCAGCAGTGTGTGCCACCCTCCTCTCCAGTCCTTCCTTCGGCCTCTCCTGGCTGATGGTGCAGACACTACTGCTCTCCATCTGTTTTTAGCACTGGCTCACAGCCAAAAGATGGGGGTCTGCTTCTCTCACCTCAGTCCTGGTCTCTAGACAGCTGCTTTCCTTCATGCATTGGGTTCCTGAAACCCAATAACAGTTTAGAAAAGCCCCCGTGCATTGCAAGAGAACCACCCCTCTCTCCTCTGTGAGGCCAGTACCATGACCTCTGCTGTTTTTTTCTCAAATCCTGGGTGCCTCACCCTACTTCCGTGGGCTGTGGTGGGATGTGTGGAGGGTGCCAGATATGTGCAGACTTGGCCACTGAGTTCTGAACATTTGCAACTCATTGGAAAATACCAGCACTATTTATCTTCCAGCACGTGACCATGGACCATGGACATGTGTGTATCTGGTGGTGATCTTTGTAGGGAAAGATCTTTGCAGAAGATCTTATGTGGGACCTATCACTGACTGAATCCTAAACTGCTCTCCACTGGATTAGGATTCCTCAGGTCTGAGCTCTCCCTCACACTCCCCATGGCCCATGAACTAGGGGTGCTGCAGCCATTTAGCAGATGTGGAAACAGACTAACTGGTTGGGGTGGGAATCTGCCTTCCATCTCACTAAAATGTAGTTTCCTTTTATAGTCTAACGACAGGCTCCTGTGGGTGAGCTCTGTGCAGCTCTCTGAAGAGGGGACAAGAGAGACATTAAGGCAATCATGAAAGAATGTAAGATGTTTGCCTGCTGTTTTCTGGCCTCCTCTGACACCCCGCCCCAGCCCATGCACCCACAGACTCTGGGTCCAGTGGAAGGAGGGAACTTAGTTCTCTTGGATATTGCCCCTACAAAAGAGTGGGAATTCCTCCTCTCCAGACCAAGATCTCCATGTTTGCTTAATCAGTTCAGGGAGCAGTGATGAGGATCAGGGTGATGTAGGATTTTGTTTCCCAGAGGATAAAGGAAAAGGTGCAGTGTTGGACAGGAACACGGAGGCCTCAGCATACCTACAAGTAACAATGAAGGAACGAGCCATTCCAATTGTATTTTCCTTTCTCTCTGCGCTCCTGAGTTCACTGCAGGAAGCAGATGCCGAAGGAATCTGCTGCTTCTCCCATTGGCCTCTTTGCCCACACATGCTCCTGCTTCCTTAAAAGTCAGAAAGGAAAGGTAAAAAAAACGTGCAAAAATTAGTGCTTTGGGTTCAGGAAATCCCAGCTCCTGGAACCAATGGGTTAATATGGGGTCCCCTGATGAATTCCAGCTGTTTTCGGCGCGCGCTGCAAAGTGCATGCTCTGCATTCCAGCTGGAGGCCTTGGAAGCGGGGTCGGAGTGGGCAAAAGGGCTATCTTGCACTGTTTCATTTTTGTTCCCGCTTCCCAACGTGCCGGTGCTACAATTTCAACTCTTTGCTTTAGCTTGGACAAGCTAATGTAAAGTTACTTTCCAAAGAAACCAGGAAAATATTTCGTGTGAAGAAGGTGGGGCACATGGAGCTGGGCGTGTTTGATGGGGAACGATTTCCACCTGGGCCCGCCTGCCCCAGGCGCACACTGAATGATCCCAGCTGTGCGGCTTCGGGCAGGCACGGCTCCCCCCACCCCTGCCCCCAAGGGAGGGGCTCCTCCCCTCCTTTACTGGGGCATCCAAGAAACAGGCGGGAGAACAGGTGGATCCCAGCCAGATACGGACTGTGCACCAAGGGGGCCCGGCCATGTCCAGAGAGCCCTGTGGCTTCTCGAAACGAGACAGCATCAGTGCATCTGGAAGAAAGCAATTGGGACATGAACATCAAGTCAGAAGAAGAGAAGTCATGAGCATTAGGAAGTGCTGAGAATTGTATAGGTTTTACAGGGGTGTCCAACCTTTTGGCTTCCCCGGGCCACGTTGGAAGAAGCATTGCCTTGGGCCACACATAAAATACACTAACACTAATGTTAGCTGAGGAGCTAAAAAAATGAAAAAAAGTCACAGAAATGTCTCATTATGTTTTAAGAAAGTTTACGAATTTCTGTTGGGCTGCATTCAGAGCCGTGCTGGGCCACATGGTGAGTTGGACAAGCTTGAGTTAGGAGTTTGTTCGTGACATTAACTTCTCAGTCTCCTTGGCCAGAACCACACCAACAGTGCTAAAGTTCCTTTAAGAAGAGGCATATCAGAGTCCCAGCCCAGCAGGGACCGAGAAGCACTTTTTCTGGGCCTCAGTTTCCTCTTAGATTAAGAAGTTGGAATGGATGACCACAGAGGTCCCTTTCAGGTTGCTCCAAGACTCTCCCAATTTGTCTATGATTCATTTGACTAATAAGCAACTATCTACAGAGATTCATTAACACATCCTAAGTGTCCCTTGGCTAGTACTGGGCTCACTAGTGTCTCCAGACATCAAGAAGGTAGACACCAACGAAAAAACTACTGTGAACACTATTTATAATGTTAGTACACAGACACACAAATGTGTGGTCAGAACAGAGGGAACTTTGTTGGGACAGTTTCTAAGGAATGCCTGCAAATTATTGTTATTTCAAATCCTCACAAACCTGAATCTCTGGGGGTCTCAGTAGGTCACTCAGAGGCCACAGCTTTAGCCTGAAGGTCTAAGTGTTTCCACCTCAACCCACAGGGCAAGGCCATTCTCGAATCCACAGAGGGCTCTAAGCAAAAAGGAGCCCCTGATCTGCCCCCCATGTCCCCCAAGTTAGGTGTGGCACACCACAGAGTGGATCTTCTTTTCAGACTCAAGACTGCATCTTTATGTGTATATTTCAGGACCATTTATGTGTATATTTTTAGGTAGAAGGAATCTTGTCTGTGTCAACTCGGGTTCTCAGATCTGGAAAGAATCATTTAATCAAAAACTAATTTACTCCACCCAGCTGTATTTTATGTATCTTCTGAGTCACCTTAAATGCTTTCTAGAAGAAGGTGGGTATACGTAAGTAAAATAATTTAAAAAGAGTAAATGATTCAGCACGTATTTGTTATTCACTTTCAGAGTGCAGAGGACTGCTGGGCTTTAAGAGGTTAGAGTTAGGGTGGGAGGAGGTACAGATGGGCAGGACGTGATCTCATAGGAAGATATGACATAGACACCAAACAATGCAAGGCCCCATGGGAAAAATCAACCATGAGAAGCAGTTACACGTAAGACAGGACTTCTCAAGATCAGAGTGCTGGGATGGGCAGGACGATGTCATAGACAATAAAATGACCCGAAGGGACCATTTAAAGCAGGGGTATCCAACCTTTTGGCTTCCCTGAGCCACATTGGAAGAAGAATTGTCTTGGGCCACACCTAAACTACACTCACACTCACCATAGCTGATGAGCTAAAAAAAAAGGTCCGCACATAAGTTTCGTCAGGTTTTAAGGAAGTTTACCAGTTTTTGTCGGGCTTCATGTGGCCCACAGGCCACAGGTTGGACGAGCTTGATTTAAAGGTCTCTTAGCTACCTCAGAAGCCTGTGCCAATGCTGAAGGACTCTCACCGACCCCCAAGACCTCCTCCCATCACTATGCACTGCTCACTTGGAAGCCCCTTCTTCCCTCACCTAAGCCTCATCAAGGTCCAGCTGAGGACAGTATATCTGAATTAACAAAGCAAAATGAGACAGCAGTCTGGAAGGGACGAACGGCTTTTGCACCCGAGGGGGTCACACGGAGCCCAGTGTATGGGGCCTTTTGAGGCCACAGTTGTCCTCACCCTGTCCTTGGTTACAAGGGCTTCTCCTCCCTTCCATGACCCAAGCAGACCCAGAGAGCTGGGGAGAGGAAGGGGTCTGCATCTGGCCCTGTGGGTGTCAGGCAGGCACTGGGACCCAAGCCCCAAAGGGTCACCATGTGTCCCCAGTGCTCACTGATGAAGGGGATAAAGCCAGAACCAAGGACATGCTGGCAGTTAGCTGGACAGGGACGCTAAAGACACAGTTCCTCCCTGATCGAATCAATTCTCCCTTGTTTTTAAGAGGATCCTTACTTAGCATGGGCCCCCACTCCAGACCAAAGAACTATCTGGAACAGAACCGTCACCAGGACCTCTTTAAATGCCCCTGCAGTGGACTTATAGCTGGAAACTGCTTCAAAGTGCTTGTCCTTCAAAGCTTAAAATGGTGACTTTTGGTTATATAGACTCTTACGTCTTTAACATTTTTTGGGGATTTTTTTTCTTCCTTGTAACTAGAGCTGAAGAGGAGAATTTCACTCTCGTTGTGATGTAGCCACCCTTCAAGGTTTGCTCGTGCCTCCTGCCAACACAGACCCAGTCTGGTCTGGTTTATTTTGCTGCCCGCCCAGGGATGGCCTCTCGCTGCGTCGTGGCACCCCAAGAAGCCGGTGTGCACCCAGACACAGGGAAGACGGGGCTGTGGAGGGCTGGCTCCCAGCTCTGCTCGCCACTCTTCTCTGGCTCAGCCATTCTCGGCAGGAAGGACTTCTTTTCCAGGAGTTCCAAAAGGCTTACGGGAGGTTTTATTTTGTTTTCAACAATTACCAAGGGAAAGAAAAATAAATCAACCTGAGTGAAAACAGAAATCCCTACTCCCTGACACACCGCAAATCAAACCGTGAAATGATATGTCCTCTCTCGCAGGTACAACGTGCCCAGCACCCGAGCCTGTAAAGGGTCTGGAGTGGGTGTAATTGGCCTGGTACAACTTTTCTTTAGCTCTGTGCAGTTCCCTACGCCTGTTCCTCATTGAATAAACTCGCTCATGAATTCAGGTTTCAAAATTAAAATATATAGATCCCAGAGGGTAACTTTCAAATTGCCTAGTCAGAGCGTTACACAACTACTGGTTTTCAGCGAGCCAAGCCGGGGCTGCCGGAGGCCAACCGTGTTTCGTGAGTGTGGTCAGGCCTGTAAACAGTGGGGTACCCTCAGGGTGCCTTTAACGGTAACTCAAGTCCCCCAGTCGCTGTTGATGACCATTGCGTACAGTCCAGGAAAAACGTGGGAAAGGGACTCATTAAAAACGCTCCAAAGACTTTCTGAATAATCTGTTTTTGCAAAAGTTCATACTGGCTGTGTGTTGAAACGTTGAAGTTTCCCTAATTTTCCAGCAATGAATTTCTCTTCCAAGTCATACCTGAAAAATCACTTCCCTTGAAAGAATCTGTCAATACAGAAACAGCTTTACAAAATGTATAATATGCCATTGGAGAGGTCCTAAAAGATTAGGTACATGCTGATGACATTCGAGTACTAAACAACAGAGTTAGGGCCTGCGGATGACGTTCAGATCTGCGTGACTGGATGGCATGAGGAGTCTGTCCTAGGTAAGTGAGTCATCTCACTCTACCCCCAGCCTGGGTTGACCAGAGCAGCCAGGATGGAGCTGGGTCCTCACTCAGGTCAGCCCAGGGATGGACAGAGATGGAGGCGCTTCAGATGCACCCCCAAACTTCTGAGGGGACAGTGTGCAGTGCTAGCAGTCCACCGTGATGCGTGCTCTGAACCTGCCATCCAGAGAGAAGAAGGAACACAGAGAGGGGGCTCCTCCTGAAATATTCCGGTCTGTGTGGTGAAAGAGGCAGCTTGCTCTGGAGTCTAAACATTTCTGGAGCTCCCTGGTGGTGTAGTGGCTAGGCTTCAAGCGCCGTGGCCTGGGTTCAATTCCCAGCCAGGGAGCTACCAAAACAAATAAATAAATAAGTAAATAAATAAAACTTTCTGTGCCACACAGTCAAAGCATAGGTAGCAAAATGGAGTATATTGAGAACCCAGTCTCAATATTTACATTTGGGGAAACTTCACATTTGAACCGAGTATTTCCCAAGTCATATTTTCCCCCAAGGTGATGGGGCATTTGGATGGAAAAGGAGACAGAGAGGAAAACTTCCTGGACCGAACTGCAGGGAAAGCTAAGAAGGTTACGGAAGACGCACAGAGCCTTCCAAGCTTTTAAATGGACCAGCTGGATAAGATGACAGCTCCAAATGGGATCAAACATTTCAAGTTCAAAATGAAAGCTAGATTTATTGAAAGCTGAACTCAAAAGCTGAAGACGGGGCTTTTTTTAATTTTCAAACTTTAATCAATCAAATGCTCCTTGAGAAATTAGTGCAGCTGAGTCACCTAAGGCCGCGTGGCCCCGCCCCGCCCACCGGGAGCCGTGGGGGCGGTGGGAAGAGCTTCCTCCTCCCCCAGGTCAGACCCTGAAGGCCAATGCCAGAGGCCTGGGCAGAGAAGCGATGCTCAGAGGTCTTGACCATGTGAGCCCCAGCTGAACTCAGGTCGGCGGCGCGGGCCTGACGGTGCGCGGCTGGAGCCCAGGGCCGAGAGGGAAGCAGAGCGTACACCAAGTTCACGACCCCTGGGGGGTGGGGCGTACTGAAGCCCCGTCTGCCCTTGCGGTAACTGGCGCCCTCCACATTCCCGTCCCGGCCCTGGAACTGATTAGCAGGGCATGAGTAATTTAGCCATTAGACCACCTCAGAAGCAGGTGGGGTAGAGAAAGCAGCGGGCAGAGACAAACAAAAGTCTCCATTTTCACTCTGTGAAGGCAGCACTTATGCGAAATGAGGGGGTTTTTTAGGCTTCTTTGAAATAAAACCGGGAGAACCGAGTGAACTACAGCCTTTTTGTTGGCAAAGGCCTGCGGCTGCCTAGCGCTCCCACCCCTACAATTAGGGCAGAGGCCACGTTGCTTCCTGAAACAAGATCTACAGTTTAGTCCTTGGCTCTGGGCAGGAGGCATGGGCTGCTGTGGCAGTGGCGTGGTCAGAGGGACAGGACAGCCCACGGAGGCGGTGCAGGGACAGTGTGCAGAGACGCCAGGTGGGCAACACGCTGGCCCTGCTCTAACCCCAGGTGACCCGCGCGGCTTTGCTCCTAGCAACCCGGTGATCTGGAGAGAAGGATCCAGACTGGGGTCTCTGGGTGCCTTCTAGAAGGGTGGCAAGACCGTGCATTCAAAGGTGAGCTCTCTGGCCCAGCCCAGGGGATGCATTGGGGTCCTGTCATCAGGGGTCCCGAGCAATAGCCTCGGACCATTTGCTCCCTCTTATTTAGGCTGACCAGACATACCATGTTAAAGGGGACAGAAAACAACAGTACTGTCCCATTACAAACAGTACCTCTAGTCAGCCTCCTCTTAGAATGGGAGTTCACCTCCAGGAGGGAGTAAAATCATGTGTTTTCTAATGTGTGGCCCATCTTCCCCAAATTCCTTCATCACCCTGGGGCTTGTTTCAGGGGCCGATGAGCCAAATGCCACTTCCCGGCCAGTGCCAGCTCCTGCCGCGTCCACTCCCCAGTGCCAGCCGCCACCTGCACCTTTAATGATGTCGGGAGGCTCCAAGACGCTGACATGTGCTCCTGAAGTTCGGTCTTAAATGCTTTCTCAGAAATGTGAGCTGACTGAATCTACCTGGAACGTCATTTGGAAAATGCTTGACATATCTATAGCAGGGCACTGCTCATTTAGGAAAAACTGATGACGAGGAAATAAAGACGGGGCTCCCCAGCCAATTCTTACGTACCCCCGGCCCTGCCACTACCTGCAGCGGCCGGGGCCTCCTCACCCCACCCCCCACGCCCCGCCACCCCGGGCGCGGCTCTGTGGCCCGGGTTCTGGGCTGTCGCGTTTCAGACAGTGGGAAGCACAGCTCTGACGGGCAGCTGGGTGTTTGGCAGTCCCAGCTTCTGTCCCCAAAGGAACCTTCGTCCCAGGCCCTGAAATTGGCACACTTCACACTTGACTTTCTTTATAAGAACTAAACTATGGAAGATTAGTCAAGCTTATTTAATGTTCAACCCACAGCCAGTATGGTTGTGTGCAATAAAATCCATTCGGTGCAGTTACTTAAAGGAAGAGCTTTAAAACGTGCAAAATCTCTGGCAGTTGCAGAGCAGAGAAAGGGGAGTTTCTGGGAGGGGAGTCCAGGAAGCACTCGGGACCCTCTCCTCCTCCGCAGTTGAAATCACATGGGCCCTGACCTTGACTTGGTTTAATCATCAATTCTAAATCATTTCTTGGGAGATGGGGGTAAAGATGCCCTCAGAAGAACTGTCGAGCAGATAAAACTGGATGTGGTCACAGAGCTGTAAGGACGTAAGGGGAGCGTGCAGGGTGAGGGAAGCTTTTGCCCCCCGAGGGCGTGTGACAGGGCCTCCTCATTCTTGGGCTCCCACCATGCTCTCCCCTTCTGTTGACGTGTGGCCACGCATGGGAAAGAGTTCAGGGGTATGCCCATGGAGACCTGGAAGCCCCACTTTTTCTAAGTCGTTTCACACTGCCTGTCCCAGGGGCTGCATCTCACCCCATGCCCCTTGGCTCTCTGACGCCTCTACCCTTCCAGGTGTGACCTTCTGCAAGGGTCAGAGCAGTCCATCAGACGGTCATGCTGTCCAGTGAGGGGCACCCTCCACAGCCCCACTGGAGAGCTGAGAACATGCATGCAGACCTGGAGTGTGGTCTCTCTGTGCTTGGTTGTCCTCTCTCAAACTTGCGCTCTTGCTCTCTCTCTCTCTCTCTCTCTCTCTCTCTCTCTCTCTCTCTAAGTCTCTCTCATTCCCCCCACTCCCATACAATGTTGTCATCTTATCATCCCACTGAGTTCAGCTTGGGTTTTCTAGAACTCAAGTGCTCACTGATGATTTGTAGACCCCAAGGATTAACCTACAATGTTTCCATTTGCATTTAAACTACATTCGAGAGTTGCCTGAAGTGAAAACCCCTTAAATCCAGGTAGTTTGTGATCCAAACCCAGAGCAGGTCAGGTGAGCGTCAAAGAACTTGTTGCTGTGTATTCACCCCACCACCAAGCACCCTCTGGCACTAATTCCTTACATTTGTTTTACATGCAGGATTCCAGGACCCCCAGTCTCTTCCCACTATAGCTTCAGACTCAGGCTCAAGGTCCAGCACCCCATTTCCTAAAGCAGGACCAGGTCCATCCAGGTGTGTCTTCAGGAGCGACTCCTCAAGTCTGGTTCTTCTTGTTCTGAAGATCTGTGAACTAGACAAAGAATGATGTGGCCCACCCACATTCAACAAATGATAGTGATGCTAGGATAGGAAAACTCCATTTAACACCCTCCATTCAAAAGGGGGGAGGAAAGGGGACCCAGATCAGCAACTGGTCCCTAGCAGTTTGGAAATCTGGCCTGGCACCCGTCTCCATCTCTAGTCCTTGAGTAGAGCCAAGAGGGGCTCCCAGTAACTCTTAGTCAGGAGCTTTCATGGGCAATGCTCTTAAAATTCCTAAAAACCCTGTTTTCTAACCAAGAAAGCCTGTAAGAGTAGGTTGACCAGATATACCATTTTAAACGGGACAGAAAACAATGGTCCTGTCCCATTTCAAAAGGCACGTCGGTCAGCCTCCTGACCCCTTGAATGTAGCCCAGTGAGACTAGGCTGACCCTACGTACTGTTTCCTGTCCTGTTTGAAATGGTGCATCTGGTCAGGCTACTATAAGGCATGTCTTTAAGACTCTTAAAATCCCTACTAGGTATATCCTTAAGTCTTTCTAAGGTTTTGAAAGAAGTCTTACAGTTTCTACCTTGTGATTGTCACCCTGATGCCATACTGTAGAGTACTCTGGATTTGATCTCTGTCCTGAAACCACTTCTCAACGTGAGGCACTTGCTGAGAGACAAGGGAAATGAGAAACTCTCATTATCGTCCCCAGAAAGTCCTGGCCTCTGTGTTTCCTCCGAGCTCTGCTCTTAGACCAGCTCTGTTCTCCTAGATTATCACAGGCAGCTGCAAGAAGCTGGTGGTGCTTTCCATCTTCTGCCTGGTGTCTCCTCAGCCAGACCCAAGAATTTATTGGGTACCCTGTTTTCCGCAGGCGACAATACTGCCAAACTTTCTGTCCAGGCTTCAATAACATTTTCCTTGCTGTCCTCCAAGCTGTCATCAACCGTCTCCTTGAGGTCCTTCCAGCTTTTATTAATCTTCTCAAAGTCCTCCCAGCTTTTGCCCCATGCCTCGTCCCAAAGCCAAAGCCATGTGTTGGGTTTTTGTTATGGCAGCAAACCCACTTGCAGGTACCAGATTTTGTTCTGATTATCTACTGTTGCATAAAAAATTGCCCCCCCCCCCAAACTTAGTGGTTTAAAACAACAATCGTTTTTTAAATTTTGTGGATATGAGACTTGGGTAGAGCCCACTGAGTGATATGATTTTTCCTCCATTGGGTCAATTGGGTGGGCTGCTCTGTCGGGGCCACGATGGCTTTGTTCACAGAGCTGGCACTTGGAGGAGATGGCTGCAAGGGTGGGCTAAACAGAGACTGTCAATCAAAGTCCCTACACGTGGCCTCTCCAGCATGGCAGTCAGGACGGTCAGGTGTATCCCATGACAGCTCAAGGCTTCCATGAGGAATGTGCCTGGTAACTGTGCAACCTGCCATTTTCTTGTGACTTGGGTTGGAAACTAACACACCCCCACCCCTGCCATCTTCCAGTGGACGAAGTAGGCCACTCAAGGGGACATGACAGAACGTCCACTTCTCAGTGGTAACATTGTCAAGGAATTCATGGCCATCTTTACTCTTCCATACCCCTCCTTCTTCATCTCTTCATCCTTCCTTTTGCCTGGATGCTGTGTTGAAGGCTGGCGTTGCAGCAGCCACCTTGGACCATGAGAAGTTGTTGGGAGTAAAAGGCATGCACTGCCTATCAACGAGCTAGAAGCAATCTAGATCCCTGACACCTTGGAAAACCATCAAATCCCTGACCTGTCTACCCCTGAATTTTTAGAATGTGGGAGAAAATAATTGTTCTTAAGTCATGTTATTCTGGGCTTTTCTGTCCCTTGTAGCCTAATACCAACAGCAGTTTGGGGTACAGTGTATCCTTTGGTAGCTCAGAGTTACAGATTGAAGAGATTTTCCTGCACCCCAATAGTCCATCCCATACCCCATAGCCAGTGTTTCCTGCAGCATGCCATATGGAGCTGGTAGGAGCTCCCCTACCACCCCTTCCATCACACTCTGATTGCATCACTTCCTCCAAAACAAATCCGCTGTCAGAATACAGTCCAATACACAAGGTCCTGCACAGTCTGGCCCTGCCTCACCTCTCCAGTCTGGCTTGCCCACGCTCCTCCACATCCCACCTGGCGGGTGAGCCCACTGTCCGATGTGCCCTGTGCTGTCCTCTCTGTTTATGCCTGCTGTCCTCCCCGACCCACACACGTTCTTCCAAGGTCTACCACGTTTTTAGGACAGAGCTCAAACCTCCTCTCCTCAGAGAAGAATTTCTAGGATCACAAAGAAAAGGGATCCCCCTTCTCCTGGATGTTCATAGGAATCATGGTCCAAACCCTTCACTTGACACCACACTCTATTATCAATGGGAGGTTTTGCTGTTTTATCTTCCCACATGTACACATCTTAATTCTTCAACTGGACTCTGAGTCATGAAAGTTCAGGGGGCTGTGTCACCATTCTTCAGGTCTCCAGGATCTAGCTAGTCATGGCTAGCTTTGCTCCCAGGAATAGGCTGACCAGACAGGCCATTTTATACAGGACAGAAAACAGTAGTACCGCCCCGTTTCAAACGGTACATCTGGTCAACCCCCTGACACCTTGAATGTAGCCCAGTGAGACTAGGCTGACCCTATGTACAATTTGAAATGGGACAGGACCGTTGTTTTCTGTCCCATTTAAAGCAGTATGTCTGGTCAACCTACTCAGGAGGTCACCCAAGTGGCATAAGCAGGGCAATGGCTGACCAAAATTGAGATGAGGAAAAAAATGACGTTCACCAGCACCCCCTTTTCCTGCCACTCGCACACCTGCCCGGCGTGTGTGGCCCAGCATTCCTCAGTCTCTTCCTCTCCCTCACTAGTCACTCAGTGCTATGAGCACACCTCAGAGAGCAACCTGCCCCACAGGAAACCCAGAGCACGGGCGTCCAGGCCCCAGCCCCGGGGCAACCTCAGCTGCCACTGGACGCATAGACTGATGGGTAGGCCTATGGGGGGACATCCCGGTTACCTGCATTTGGTTCCACATTGGTACTTGTCCCTACAATCAGGAACAAAGATAGGGGGACATGAGCATAGAAATGAGAATGTCTCAGCTTTGCCCAGGGTCACCTGAGAGGAAAACCCAAGGTGTGCTCCACTCAGTGCCCTGCGTGACCGCCCCTCCCCCTGGCCCCGTAGCCCTAGCCTGCAGAGAACCAGGACAGACTCTGCTGGGACATCAGATGGCCTGGGAGTCGGGGAAGCAGCACGAACTGGTGAAGGTTCTGATTGGAAACTTTAGCTAAACTCAGCATTGCTTTCCGTGAGACCTGCAAGCGTGACAATGAGTAGAACTGACACCCAGGGAGATTACATTTAATGAGCTGTTTGGCCAGGGCTGTTTCTGAAATTAATTATCAATCACTTCTAATTATTTTTAAATGGCATTTATTCATCCACGAGGCTTGGAGAACGTCCGTGTGAGGCTTTAAGGGCCCATGTGGAGAGACGTCTGGCCCCTGGCCAAGGCCGGGCCTGCAGCTCCTGGCCTAGGGCACAGCCTGGGTCCCATTGGGTGCATCCAGTGCCCACGTGTCTTCCAAGAGCAGTAGCAGCCAGGAGAAGAAGGTGCTGGCCGGAGCCAGGACTTGCCCAGCACCAAACCCAGCTCTCCCCGAAGGCCCAGCCTCGGCCCCAGGCCTCACTAGTAACCCAGCCCCATTTAATCCCAAGCAGCCGAAAACCTGGCAGCCTCACCTGTGGAAGCGGGTGCCCGGCGTGGCCTTCTGCACAACCAGCAGGAGAAGCTCAGGGAGGCAGAGCAGGTGCTGAAGCCAGGACTCAGTGGCGAGGGAGCAGGGCTTTGGCTGCTGCCCCCACCTCCTCAGGGCCCTGTCTGGCCTGCACATAGAAGGGGGGACGCCCCCCCCAATCAGAATTTATTTATTAAAAATTGTGCATTTATTCTTACGTGTTTAAATTTGAGTCACCTTCCAAGGGCTCGCCGTGTGATGCAGCACACTTATCAAGCTGCTTTTTCTACCACTCAAAACAGTTTTTGAACTTGACAATTTTGATGCCTTTTCGGGCTTCTGCCGTGTTTTGTTTCCCCTCTGCCACATCGGCAAGACGTCTCCCTTTGAGGACATTTTTCATGCGGAGAAATAAAAAATTAGTCACTGGGTGTGAGATCGGGTGACTAGGGAGGGTGGGGCATGGGGGGGGTCGTGCTGTTTTTGGTCAAAAAGTGCTGAACGCTCAGCGCGGTGTGGGCAGGCGCGTTGTCATGCTGCACGCTGTGCGTGTAAGTCACCACCATGAAATGGGCAAACGCGTTCAAAGTCTCCAAAAATATTCACTGAAGCCAAATGCAGCCTGTCACAGCAACGCCAGCTGGTCCACTGAGGCAGATGGGTTCCTAGGACACTCACCTAGCGGGGGAAGCCTGTACTGCAAGGGGCCTGCCCTCCAGAAGAGAATTTGGGGTTTTGGGGGGTCCCCCATTATATTTAAATTAGTGCAAGAGAAACAGCCAGGCACACGCATGGGAATCTGATCAAACATCAGAATGACAGGAGCCCAGGGCAGCACCTCTGCCCAGTACTTACCTGACTGGTCCAGAGCATGAAGCGTTGTGAGAGGCTCACCCAGCAGCCTCTGCTACCCTTGCTGAGGCTCGACGGGCTCTCTCCACCCAAGATGCACCGGGGCATTTTCTGACAGACCAAAAACAGCTGCCCTCTTGCATGTGCCAAGGGCAGAGGCAGCAATTTGCTCTGCAGTTCTTATGGCCCCGGCAGCCAGCCTGGTACGTGGCCAGTGCCTAACACATGTTGGTCTGACGGTGACAGACATTCCCAGACCTGCATCCTATGGGTTTTAGCATCAACCATCATGGTGTTGGGGAGTTGTCTTCAAAGAAAAGACAGAAGGTTCTGCTCGTGCAAGTGTCCATCGTTCTGCCCTCTCACCAGCTGCTCTGTAGGTTCTGATTGGCTGAGCATCGCCCTGCTCCTGTTCAAAAGGCTCACAAGAGCAGGACAGTGACCAGGATTTGAAGGGTCTGTTCAGGACGAGGCACTGGCCCCCACAGTCACTACTGGCCACTTTGGAAAACACTTTTCCTTTGAAATAGGGAGAGTGAATCTTAACGGGGAAGCTTGCAGAATCTCATTTGTCAACATAGTCCTGAAATTCTTTCTTTTTCTGGAAGTTGCTCATCACCATTTCAGCAAAGGTTGAGGGGTAGAGTCCTAAGAGGGATGATCCCCACAGAAGACAGGCGAAGAGTTATTGTGCAGACTGGTATTGAGCGAACATCAGAGTGAACGAGGTGATGCTATCTGTGGGACCTCCACAGATGCAGGAGTTAAGAGTCCCTGGTGACCGTAGGCTATGGCAGAGTTGGGGACTTCCTCATCCTGACAACAGGTGAGGCCATCAGTCCTGATGTCTTAGGGCCGACCTGGAAAGTCTTCTGAAGGAAGGCTCAATGCAAGTGAAACACTGAGTTTGAAAGGAGGCTCCCACCCAGAGTGGGGCAGGGTGGGGTTAGGACATCTGCCTCGGCCTAGAAACAGGTCTCTGAGTGGTACTAGAGGCTGAAGGAGACAAGTCTCAGTGTAACAGGTCAGGGAGCATGCACTGTCACCCAGGTCTGGACCGGAACAGGCTCAAGGAAGCCTTTTCCAGGTGGCCTGAGAAGGCCACCCCTGACTCAGATCACTCCTGGGACAGTCCACCCTGCCCCACTCCGCCTTCAGAGCAGCCCACAGCAGTCTGACTCACACAGCAACTCAGCTGACCCCGAAGTAGACTGGGATGGATCCAAGCAAGACCTTTAGCTTTCTGGAAGCTGAGCCCTTTTAGAGCCACATGGAAGCCCCCCAACCCCCGTGTTCTATGGACAAATGTCCCTGGAGTTTGTGTGGTCTATAACCTCATGTCCTCCTCCCATGTACGTCAGGGACATGTTCGAACACTCAGGGCCTCAGGGTGGACGTACTGCTTTGTGTTGTTGACTTTTCTTTTTTAATGTCAGATATCGATGGAAGGATTTTCCTTTAAGGGGGGATGTACTAATCACCCTACAATGATTTACCCTTAAAAGACGAGGCACAACTAAAGAAGGACTAAATGGAAGTGGGTGTGGCTATCAAGCATCAAGTGGGCCTGAGGTCCAGTGCTGGCCGCCTCCACCTGCCCATATTCCTTGAACAGTCACGTGACTGCCTTGGCCCTGGTTTTCCATGTATGTAAAAGGAGGGTTAGGCTAACCCATGTCCCCTCCAGGCTCAAGTCCAGTGGCGTTTGGACAGACGGCGCTGGCTTCATCAACTCCTGCGGGTGGGCCAGCGAGGTGCTCCTCCACGGTCTTCCATCCAGGACCCTCTGGTGCGTCCCGAGGCTCAGGGAGCAGCGTGTCATCTCTGGAGGGTTGTTCTAGCAAAAATGGGAGCAGGAGACAGGACCAGTTGGGTATCACGGGGAATGGCGTCTAGTCGAGAGTTATTTCTTTTAAACTGGCTGTGGCCGGTCCTTACTTCCTAGAACTGAGCACAGGGCTCCGTAAACCAGCCCATGCAGGGTTAAACTTTGGTGAGGCCTGCAAGACAAATGCCAAGGGGTGGACCCAGGGCTTGAGAACCACAAACTGGGGTGTTCAGCTTTAGCACAAGCTGCAGGCCTCCATCTCCATGAGCCGACTGGCCACTTGGCACAGAGACACGAGCCTGGGGCCTGCCAGCACTCAACACCTCAATCACAGCGTGCTCCGAAACGGGGCATTCCATGGGGGAGGCAGGGGCCGCTCGCCGCCCTGAGTCTTATCCCATTTCCTTGCAAATGGTCTGCCTGGCTCTTGTTATCACCGTTTCGAGCTCCACGCTCACGTTTTATGTCTCAGAGATAGTGTTTATTGATACTAAACAATGCTCGGCTGCTACGTGGCACATCTGTGCTGCAGCTGCCATGGCCCCCGTGGAGATTTTTGTAATGGTTGTGGGGTGATTTGTTAGCACGGCACGTACGGTACTGAGAGGGCTGTGTTCTGCTCGTCAAGAAGATTTGGGATAACTAGAAATTTCAGGGATTTTAAGGTTGTCATTGGATGTGGTTCGGTGGGGAGGGGGCATCCTGTTTGTTCTTTATATGTAAGTATCAGTTGGAAACATTTGTTTCTAAATCCCAGCAGGAAGAATTTTGTATAGCTACACCATCCCACAGCTTCTAGAAAATAACTTAAAAAATTAGCTAGAAAAATGCCCAAGGCCACAGAGAAAGTCACTGGAATGTTCTAGAACCAAGTCTGCTGGTATCAACTAAATTGCCAACAGGTGAGCCACTCTCCTGCACTAGACAACAAAAGCAGGTCTTTTTATGTTGAAAAAAAAAAAAATTAAAACTACTCAGAGAGAAGGGCGGTTGGAAGAAGAGGTTCTGATTCATCCTTCATTAGCACGTTAGCCCATCACAGTGGTTGCCATGCTAAATGCCCTAAGAGGTTTAGCTAAGAAAGGTGTGTGGGGCCCTTGGCTTTTCTGAGCACTTACCCTATTACATTTTCCTATTTGACTTTTCTAAGGTGTCTAGGAGAGCACAGTGGAGGTCCCCACATACTCAGGATTTGTCTTGTTCTGAAAAGTGGGCATAACCTCGCCCAAAACAGTCAGCTATTAAATTCTAGTGCTCCCAGCCCGTCCAGGTCTTGCATTCCTGCCTGCACTGTGCACCTTTTATGTGCCTACAGTGTGCCAAGGACTCTTCCAGAAATACAATAGTGAGTCAGAGAAGATCCCTGAAGGTCTCAACAAGTGACACTGAAAACACATGCACATAAACGAGGAGTAGAAAAAAAACATGAAATGCAGACAGGACCCTCTGGTGAGCTCCGAGGTTCAATGTCGCAATCTGTCATCTCTAGAGGGACGTTCTGGCAGAAATGAGATGAGACAATGCGAGACTGAAATAAGGTGCTATGGAAGAGAGTGATGGGTGGGGTGGCGTGGGGGCCGCTTTGAAGTGGAAGGTCCAGGGAAGGCTTGAACTGAGGTGTGAATTGCAAGCAGAATCTATCCTGGACGAGGAGCTCTGTGTTCTAGGCAGCTCTGAACGCCCTAACATTGGGAGAAACTTGGTTTGTCTGAGGATCCAGGGATTGGAGCGCAGTGCTGGGGTGCAAGTGGGAGTCAGACAAGTGCGACAGGGTAGGCAGGAACTTGCAGAGCCAGGAAATAACTGCTCCAAGTGCAAGCAAACCCACTGGTGAGCACGGTGCAGTGGGGGTGCACTACCCCACTCTCCCTTCAGGAGAGAACTTGCTCGGAGGAAACTAGTCAGCTGACCACTTCCAGCTGCAATGGCATAATGATCCCCCAGAATTTGACCTGAGGCTACACTCTGCCCCAGGACTGACCACGGCAGGGGCACGTGGAGCTCCCCGCCGGGCCGGCCCGGGCTTTCCGGAGCTGCACTGCTGTGTACCGCCCTTGCTCCCTTCCTCTCTCCCTGCCTCTTCCTGCTCCTGTGAGCCTTCTAACTCCATCTTGCCTTTGCTGCCCAGAGAACCTGGCCTGATAGAGTGGGTTTGGAGCAGAGGAACAGAGCTGTGGGGTAGAGGATGGCCTGCAGGGGCAGGGGTGGAGCAGGAGATCCGTCGGGAGCTGCCGAGGAGCAAACCCGGGGAGATAAGGCTTGGCCATGCTCTGTTTGCGGGGCCTTTCCACGCTTGCCTGAGGTCCTAATTATCCTCTGGACCCAGTGGAAACGCAACTGTCTCAGATGCTGCCATTTAGTGGGCATATGGCCCAGGCTGGGCATGGTGCTAAGCACCCCATAATAGCCGTTAGACACAGTCTTCATAACAATCCCCCTTAGAAAACGAGGCGATGGACTCAGAGAGGTTCACACTGCACTGTGGCACAGAGGCTGGGGGGCTGTGGGCATGCGAGCTGTCTCTCCTACAGCAGGCGTCCATCGTCCTGGTCATGTCATATGTGGCTGGATCGCCTACTCTAAATTCTCTCCTCCCAGAAACTTCTGAACCAGCTCTGAAGTCTTCAGTGTCAACCCTAAGGCTTTGCATACAGGCGCCCAAGTATCGGAAATTCCAGGAGCTTCGTTGGAATACTGGCAAGGGTCCCCTTTTCGGTGACAGGCCTGGCATCCCTAGTACAAACAGGAGCCAGAGAAGAAAGCAGGTCCTGGCCACTAGGACCCGGGATGGTCCCTAGCTCTTCAACCTGGGGGAGGAAAGCGACCCCCTCCCCCACCCTGCTTCCCGGGGCCTCCTCCTTCTACACCAGTTACTTTTTCATCTCTTTTAGGGGTTATGCATCATCCACTCGGAGTGCCCAGCCCAGGCCCACTGGCCCCCAAAGCCCCTGGGAAGCTAGCAGGCAAAAATTGGAGCACTGTCCTTCCTCCCAGGAAGAACACTGGCTTGTTCTCGGTGCACAAAGGACAGCCGCTGGGCGTAACAGGCGGCGCATGCTAATGGCCCGGGGCTAGGAAAGCCCAGGCTCTGCGCTGGGGAAGGCAACGGCTGGGGCTCCCGCCCTGTGCTGGCCCTGGCTCGACCCCAAGTGTGTGGCTGCCGTGTGCCCTCTCTTCCAGGGAGCAGCCCGGGACTGGCACCTGCCCCTCCCGTGCAGGCCCGGCCCTCCCCTAGGCCCGCTTTGAGTCACCTGTGCCCGGCACGTGGAGACCCAGGCGAGCATCTGTTGCAGGCAGCACACCGTCTCAACATCCGTGCAAACTTGGACCAACAGGTCCTGCTGAAATGTGCTAACCATCTGCTTTTCCTTAGCTGTTTTTGAGCAAATTATGTTTATTATGTTAATTTATTTTACTGTCAACAACACCAAATGACACAGTTGCTGCTGAACAACATCATTATATATCTCATTCTGGCATATTACCAGAAGGTTTTTTTTTTTTTTTCCAAATGCAACAGGAATAAATACACACTGACATGTTGGTCTATTTAAAATCAGGTCTGGGACAGCAAAGCTGTAGGTGCAGGCATGCCTGGGCCACTCACCCATTTCAGGGTTGGCTTTCTCTAGGAGACACAGGGCCATCCGGGTGAGGCTTGGCCATGGACACGGGGCTTCTCAGAAGCCTGTGGGGTTGGAAAAGACAGAGGTGCTAGGGCATCTGATTTTTCCTCTCAAAACTTTTCCTTCCCTCAGCAAATCCCCCATTTTCCAAGTGGTCAAGCCAAAGGGACCAGGCAGAGTCCTAAGCAGAGAGAGGGTGGGCCCTAGTGATTGTTTCATGGGGGACCACCCTAAAACCAAAACAGCAAGGCAGGGGGTTATAATAATTAAGTTTGTGACCATCCCCCAACCCCACGGAGATCAATAAACTCCATACTCCCAGAGAGAGGGGAGATTAAAAGAGGAGTCCTAGGTGCGAGACAGAGAGCAAGAGAGGGGGGCGAGGAGATGCCTCTTGGCGAGCAGATGGCTCTTGGAACGTAGCAGACCAGTGCGCTCAGCACGGAATCCACTGCTCTCCACTAGCTCCTCAGCACGGAGCTCATCGGGAGCCAAAGAACCTCCTAGCAGCACCACGCCGACTCAAATAGTTCCTCAATTAGGTAATAAGCAAGCCGGGGTACACGCAGTTTCCTGGGAGGAAAACGACCTCAGGAAGAGCCCAGAGTCGCCTGCTGTCCAGAACAGACTTTCTTTCATTCAGCTCCTGGGCCCAAGGGCGGCTGAGTGTGGCGTCCCCAACCCCGGCCTGCCTGTGTCAACCGGAGGCCAGGCTTCTCTGGGTAATGCAAGGGAGCTTTGCCTGTGACCCCTCAGAAGCTAAGAAAATGCCCAGGTGGGATTTTTATAGCACACATGACCCGCCTGATCAAGAGATTTGGTAGCCAGGTGGCTTCTGGGTGTCCTTGCCAATATTTGGTTTCAGAGAACGGATCACGTTACACAGTTTAATGCCGTGAGACTGAAAGTGCCATAGCACTTGTCCTGCAGCCGCCAGTACACAGCCCATAAAAACGTGGGGCTTGTGTTCACACGGGCGGCTGTTGGTTTTATGGGCTTGGGGAGAGGGGTGGAAGAAGATGGTTGTGGTGAGCCTGTTGGAGAGTCTCAATTAAATGCGTTTCGGCTGCCAGGGACACCTGGGTCTTGGGGGCCCAACAGGGACTCGATGTTCTTTGAGGGCTCCCTGCCCACCCCTGAAATGTGCAGAGGACTCTGTCCTATCCTGCCTCCTGGAGCTACCACCTCCAGCATCTGCATGGACCCCTGCCTTTGGGGGGTGGCCACAGGGCCAGCTCCTGTCCCCCTGGACTTCAGGGTCAGCCCCCTGCCTCTTTGCTTTTTCCCCTCTCTAGGAGCCCACTCACCCTTGGGAAAAGGTTATAAATAGGCTCACCCTAAAATAGGTGCCTAGATTCTATCTCTTCAAGGGCATTTTCTATTTAATTGGGGCTCAGCCTTAAATCAAAGGAACTGGGCTGTTATTGTGGAATAGTTGATGACAGGAAAGGAGAGCCTCTTGTCCCCTGTGCTTTCAGCTCATGCAGGGACAATAAGAAAAGTGGGTGGGACCGTTTCCACCAGCGGTGGCGGCTCCTCTGCAGCCTGAATGCATTCTGGGCACCCCGGCAGTTTTGTGGGACCACAGGGATTTTTCAGGCAGAGAGATGAGGACATGGAGGCGGGTGCTGGCCACACGGTGGCGCTATTGCCCAGGGTGGTCATTGCTTCCAAGAACAGGGGTTTGTGGGGGGCGGGTGTGCAAGGTGAGAAGCAGCTAGAACCACACTGGGGGGAGGCGAGAGGCTGACTTTGTGGGGTGCATCTAGTCAATAGCTCCTATCCTAACTCAGAGGGCGGAGCTTAAAGAACAAATCGCAAATTCCGCCTCCTCCTCCATCTCTGTTATAAAGCCTTGAGATTCCCTTGTTTGCTGGGGTGATGGGTCGAGTTGGGGTGGACCAAGAAGAGACACTGTGGTCCTTTGTGGGTGGGAGGGGTGGGGGCTAGGACACTGCTCTTTGCAGGTTTAAGCAGGGTGGTCCCAGCAGGCTACTGTAGAGTAAATGTTGCCAGGAGGCGTGCAACTAGCCCCACAGGCGGCCTGGTGGGCGCCGGGTCCAGGCTGGGCTCTCGGCCTCTCCCCATGTCCCCTCTGGGCTCACTCCTTGGCTCTCGAAAAAGCAAAAGCATCTCTTCCTGCTGAGCTTTCTTCACATAAAGTGATTACCACGTGTCAGGATAAACTGCTGCTTTCTGTATGTAATCACCGGCCACTTTGGAGAACAGTGACTTTAGGTCAAAAAGGAAAACTATTTCAAAACAAAATGCAGCAAGCTGCGCTCGCTCTCTCTCTCTCTCTCTCTCTCTCTCTCTCTCTCTCTCTCTCTCATTTTGGGAGGGGAGGGAGGCGCGAGAGGATCAAAACAACAAACACGGAAAGTCAGTCGCTATCTCCTCACCACCGCAGCTGATTTCCTGTGTAAACGAAAACCATGTGATATTCCATAAATGCTTCCAGCTCCGAAAGGCAGGAAATGAAAACCATCGTGGAACAGGAGAGCTGCAGAATAAATGCCCAGTGCAGGGAGCACTACAGCGACACTGCACGGGGACGCACGCTGCACGTACCTGCAGGTCGTTAATGGGGGCCAGGGAGGGTGGCCCGGCCCAGGGCTGCTTCTGCGAGAGAAATTAGGCGGCGGCGGTCACACCCACGGCGCTGCGCCTGACAACTCGGCTTTCCATTAAGGACCGAGCTGAGAAAGTGCTCTTTTCTTTTCTGGGCGCCTCCCGAGGTCAGTTTGTGACCTCTCAACCGAATTCAATCGCGGTGGCATCCATATGCATGAGGGCTAATTAACTCTGAAAGGCTCGGCCCGCTGGGTCCTCCCTGCCGCGCTGGGGCGGGTGGGAGGGGGCGCTGAGCCCCCCTCGCCTTCCCAGCGGCCCGGCCTCTGCAGCTGCTCCCGTGCCCGCCCAAGTGCGCCGGGGAGCGCGGCGTCTCAGCGACGCGGACCAGCGGGGCGAGGGGCATTAGCCGCGTCATTTGTCGCCATCCTAGCAACACGTGCGTGCTTATCCTGATAGTTCCCACCTGGCCTCTCAGTCCTGAGGCCGCATGTGGGAAATGGACGCTCATTGTGAGGGGGATGTCAAGTTTGAGGTCACACTGGGCCTTGCAGCTGGGAGGCTGGGAGGAGAATTTGAGCTCCGACTCTGGCTGTCTGAGGGAGCGTGGGCCAGTGAGCCCACCTCCCTGGACTCTCTCTGCCTTTGCTCGCCTGGGACAGGAGGCTTTTGGACTGGGGAAGAAGGTCAAATCCTTTCCTCTTACAGATAAATCCCAAGAGATTTTTTTCCAGGCACGACAGTTTTCCCAGTTCTGAGCATTTCTAAGGTTCCCAGTTCATGACAAGCTGGGAGGTGCGTAGTTCCCAGGAGGTGGCCAGCTGTGGGGTAACAGTTTTGACCCTTCCATTTTATAATTTACTTCTGCAAACTAGGGAAAATGTACTGCTTGTGGACCCACAGCCTGGGAGGCAGCCAGGCTCCGAAAGTTCCTGCTTCGAGGGCCCTTCACTCACCCTTTCTTCCCTATTTCTGCTGCTTTATTTCTGTTAGCCAACTGGCTTCCTCCAGGCCTGTTTCTTAGTCTAAATGGCACAAAAGACGGTTCTACCCACCATTTATCAGGTTAGAGCTGCTCTATTCAATACACGGGCTCAAGGCAGCCCAGCCTGAAACTGCCCAAATTTCAGGCACAAAAATATGGGATTGGCCCAGCTTGGATTGTAGTCCCAGTCCTGGTCCGATCCACTGTGAGGGGAGAGTCAGTCACATGATAGAAATATGGCTGCCATAGGCTTACCCCTGTGGGTAGGGAGGACTTAAGGGTTGAGCAGCCCAGATATGCCAAAGTGTACCCTGATTTCAACTGGGTGCAAGGTCATTTCCTCAGAGATAGCTCTCTGGGCTCCTGCCTGAGGGCTGGCTTTACCTTACAAGGACCAGAAGGGGCAGGGTTCCCCATATGGAGTTCAAGAACACTGGGATTAGCATGCCTGACATTCCTCAGCTTCTAGCAAGGAGTCAGGAGGAAAGCCACAGGCTCTGCCATGACCTGAGAGAAGGAGGGCCTGACTCTTTCTTGGAGAGACTTCTGGTGGCCTGGTCCTGAGGAAGGATGGTAGTTGCTGGGGTGAGGTGCTGGCTGGCTCCCTTCCATCCTGCATTGGAGGAGAGGTCCAAAGAAAGGCAGTAGGGAAAGAGGAAGACCACATACAAGGTGGATTGACTCCATAAAGAAGCCATAGGCAAGAGTGTATAGGAACTGAGTAGGGCTATTAAGGACAAGACATTGTGAACATCACTCATTCATAGAGTCACTAGGAATTGGAGCCAACCTAACTGGGCAGGAAATGCACCAACTCAGGCCCAGTGGCTCTAGTTCTGGGGAACCAGACCTTACCTGCAGATGTGACTACCTAATGAACCAATCAGACCTCCTGATGGCAGATCAAATAGGGAAGTGAAACACTGAGAGCTCTTAGTTGTAAAACATAGAATCTATTTCAGCTGGTTCAGCAGAAAATGAATTTATTAAGTGTATTAGTCAGGATGGGCTAACCCTGTAACAACTCCAAGATCAAAGTGGCTTAGAACTATTAGAAGTTGGTTTCCCATTCATGTCACAGTTCAGTCAGGGATTCAAGGACTCAGTCTCTTTTCTATCAGTGGCTCCACCATCTTCTACGGTTCTTGTTTTCCGCTGCATCCTCTACACCCTGCTGGGAGATAAGGTCATGGAAGACTGCCCCGGAGGTTTTAGGGACCAGGCATGTAAGTCTATCACTTCTGTTCACACGCCATTAGACAGAACTCAGTCATGTGACCACACCCAAGTACAAGGAAAGCTGGGAAAGACAGCTCTGCGCGTGCCCAAGATCCCGGAGAGAAAATGGGTCAAGGAAGCAGCTAGCCATCTTCTTAGTTGTTAGCGCACTGAGTCACAGGCAGGTGGGAGTGAGAACTGAGGCAGACCTTCCAGGGGTGCTCCCCAAACCCAGCTACAGACCCCATGAGTACGCTTTGGTGGCCTCTGCACTCGAAGCACTTAAATACGAGAAACTTGCTTGATTGCACATGTCACCTATGCTAGAACGAATGAAATTTCTGTACCAGGGCTTGAATTGCAAGAATGTCAGGGAAATGGTGGCCATCACCGAAGGCTGGATATCTCTGCCATCTAGGCTGACCAGTTGTACCATTTTAAATGGGACAGAAAACGACAGTACTGTTCCGTTTCAAACAGTACCTATACTCAGCCTACTGACACCTTCCATTTAGCCCAGGAGGACTGGGCTGACCATATGTACCATTTGAAACAGGCCAGTACCGTTGTTTACGGTTCCGTTTAAAATGGTACCTCTGGTCAGCCATCACCCAAAACACTGTTCAGTCTGGAAGAATCAGGGGGAACTCCCTCCTCTCCCCTTTCCCCCCTTCAGGTTATTCAGTTCCAAATTCAAGTCTTGATTAGGAGTCTTTGACGGGTCAAGACTTCATTCGTCCTGCAAAGGAGGCTGGGAATTTGAGTTGTGACCTTCATTCTGGGAAGGCAGGATGCATATTGTGAGCTTTTCCTAAGTGAGACAAATTTCGGCCATTGGCTGACAACAGCAGCCCTGGCGGGGCATAGGCAAAATGGTGTTAAGGAGGAATTATAAATTATTTTCAAGAACTGAACCCACTGTCACAAGTTGTGGACACCCCTCCCACTGGGTCCCATCCTCCCTGGATCCATCTGAGGGCCCTCATCGGTGTGCAGGGTCCCTGAGCCTGCACAGATGTCTAAACCTGGGAGGTCTGGCCTAGAGGTGCTCTGAAGGCCCGGCCTGACTGTGGGGGCTGTCAGGTTGACACCTTTCAACAGTTACTGTAGACAGTAAAAGGTGCTGCCATGGGGACATAGGAACAAATCCTCCTGTAAGAGCATCTACAATATTATCCTGAGTTCATAATTACAGTGACTTAGAAAAAAATAAAAATAAAAAAAGGACTTGTTTACCCTAAATTTTCTTTTAGGAAAAAGAAAAAAAAATTAGGTTCTCTTTAGGAAACCACTAGCTGTCATCTCCTCCTCACTCAGCCTCATAGCTCCCCACGAGAAAGGAATGAGCCCATTATCAGGGGAATCACCCATGACTGTCGCAGAGCCACTCCGGAAATGACTGCTGTAATAGGGACACCTCATGGGCAAGTTCAACCGTCCAGAGCCTGGACTCAAAACATGGTTCATTTCGAAAGTTCTGGATCCTCGGTTCTATCTGTCTGTCTTACCCACTGATCTCATGATTGCACAGGAAGTGGATGCTTATTGTAAAGTATCTGGAAGATACAGCAGACTCTCAGTTAAGCAGCACCCATGGGGATTGGTTGGTGCCTGATAAATGTAAGCACACTCGGTTAACCCGAACTCAGCTGGGTTGCTCGAGAGTGCCGGTTGCTTAAATTCCAGGAAACGGAGTCTATTGTACATGCCTACACAAAGAACCCATTAACGTGGCCAGGAGTAACCCCTGCTAACAATTTAGTGCCTTTCATCCGGGATTTTACACACACGCATGTATTATGTATGATGTACGTCATGCTATATAGTTTGGGACACATTTTTCTCATCTAAGGTTGTGTTTGTGAGCACGTTGCCATTCACGAGCATCTGCTGAGAACGGGGCTGTAAGGCTGGATCAAATTCCTTCTTGCACTTGCTGTTTCAAAGTCAGGAAGCACCATGCATGCCAGGAAGCAATGTGCACGTTGCAGGCTTTGGGGGTACAAAAGTAAGCAAGGCAGGCCGCATCTGGCCCTCACGGGGCTCAGTATTTGGTGGACGAGGACCAGTCCTTACAAAAGTGGTGAGTGCGACAGGGCCTCACATCGGCGTGGAAGACCGGGGACCAACCAGCGGTGGTCAGTGTTGGGCAGGTGGTGTGGGGGGCTCCCCTGAGGAAGCCATGTTCTAGCAGAGCCCTAAGGGGCGCATCCTGCCGGAAGTGGCCAGATTCCTGAGGCAGGAAGTGCAAAGAACAGAACTTGGCCGTTAACTGGATGTGAGGGATGAACAAAGGACACCTTCAAGGTTCCTTGCTTGAGCTGCCAGGCAGATGGTCCCACACCAACCTCCTGATCTAGAGACTGGAGGTTGCTTTTTTTTTTTTCTTTTTGCTATTAATACTGCAGGGAACATCCTTGAGCATAAATCTGTGCACCTCTCTGTTCATGTCCTCAGGAATTCCTGGGTCCTATGGTAAGACCGTTTTAAAAAGATTTCGACACTCCCTCTGTGGAGAGGCCTTCCCCCGGTCGCGATGAGAGGGCTCCCGCCGAAGGTCCCTCCGCAACAGCAGCCGTAACGACAACGACAATAAAACGGTGCAATGCGCCTTAGCCCTCCGCGTGGGGCCGCCACTATGTCTAAGCACTTCACACATTTCTGCTTACAAAATTCTCACAGCCACCACGCTGAGTAGGTACTCTTGTCCTCATTTCACGGAGGAGCTGGAAGAGATGCAAGTTAACTGACTTGCCCTGTCACCTTGCAAGTAAGCGATAGAGGTGACACTTAACCTGGGCAGTCTGTACTTTCAACCCACAGTGCTGAACGTGGCTAATTTCCTATCTTTTTCATTTGTGTTTCTTTGGACACTAGTAACCCTGAGTATTTTAATCCTTTTTCTTTTCTGTCATGTCTTTGGACATGCATATTGGTGTGTGTGATGGCAGGTGTGTGGCGTGCTTGGTGTGTGTGTCATGTGAGATATGTGTTTAGGTATGTGGCGTGTGTGTTTGTGTGTGGTGTGGTAAATTGGTGTGTGAAAGGTGGATGTGGATGTGCATATGCCTGTGAGAGGCATACACGTGTGTCTGCCCCTGTGGGGAATGTGTGTGGACATGTGCATGTGAGAGAGTACATACGAGGTCTGACAATTAAGTTGCAAACTCATCCTAGAAAAAGTGCTCCATACCTCATTGCTGAGTATCATAGAGTCACCTTCAAAGTACTCCCCTTGGGAAGCTGTGTGCTGACGTCAGCGCCTGGTCCACCCTTCAAAGCAATTTTGGAACTCTTTTTCTGGAATGACCATCAGAGTGTAGTTGAATCCAAAATCTGACAAGTTCATGAACTGGCCACCGTGTGCTTATGTAAGCAGCACAGTACAAACAATTCGGTAAGCTGTCATAACCATGGCAACCTAATTGTCAGATTTTGGGTCCAATGACAGCTCTGATGCCATTCCAGAAAAAAGAGTTCCAAAATTGCTTTGAAGGGTGGACCAGGCACTGGCGTCGGTGCACAGCTTCCCAAGGGGAGTACTTCGAAGGTGACCGTAGTGATACTCAGCAATGAGGTATGGAGCACTTTTTCTAGGATGGGTTCATGAAATTCATTGTCTGACCTTGTGTATCAGTGTGATGTATATATGTGTGAGGGAGAGAGGTGTGTGTGCCTGTGGCGGGCATATAGATTCACATGTGTGGAGAGGAGTGTGTACAGTGTCAGGTGTACCTGCGCATGGGGGTGTTTGTGTATCTGAGTGCCCTGCCCACTACCCACACGCTCATGTGGATCAGTGGAAACTTGAACAAATTACGTTTCTGAGGTGGTTTCTTCCCCTGGAACGCGGGCCTAACACGATGTACCTTTCCTTCTTGGGAGAATCACGGGACAAAGGAGAGAAGGCGTGCCTGCAGCTCTGCTCGCAGTGAGGCTTGGCACGCTGAGGCTGGGGTCCTGCCCTGAGGTTGCATCTCCGAGAATCTGCTCGAGTCCTGTCTGATGTCTGTCTGACCGTGAGGTTTCCTGTCGCACAATGAGACTTAAAGGATGACCCGCGGCCTAGCCTGGGGGATCACCGAGCTTTGCCTGGACCTCTCCATGGGTCAAGAGGGAAAGGGGTGCTACTCACAGGTGAGGGGCCTGATGTGAGGCCCTTCGTTAAGCGACAGGAAAGGAACCTTTGGGCCACTTCTCTCTCCCTTCCTTTGTCCCACTGAGCGGCTTTCACCGTGAGCCTTGAAGGGGCCCCTCCCTCCTTTTGCACATACAGATGTTGGGGAACATTTGAAGGTGAGGGGCTTCCTGCACAGGGAAGACTTGAGCACAAGCAAACACAGTAGGGGACAGCAAACAGTAAGTAAAGCCCTCACTGAACAGGAACCCACGTCTCAGGAGGCATGGTTGTCCCCCCATTGTTCTGGTGATGCCTGGATGGGCACCTTGTGTACCAGGGGGCTTGCTGAATCACTCCTTCCTAAGCAGTAACCTCCAGAGGGGGCACTGGCCCGAGCCAGAGAAGGGCCCACAGACCTCGTGGGCCCGGTGCTGCCCGAGCAGGGACACTGTCACTTGCACCTCAGCTGGAAGGGAGGGACAGGAAGCCCCGCTTGAGCAGGAAGTCCAGTTGTTAACCGAGTGAATCTTTTCATTTCACCAGAACCAGATGGATAAAAGTACCAGGAAATAAAGAAGCCAAAGGTTACAGAAACAGATGACTCCCCTCCGGAACTGTGAAGCGTTATTGCCATGCTTGTCGATGGCGTCTTTACGAGGGAAAGCTCCGGAGTAGTAGACGTTCTGCACAGGACAGGGGAGGGCAGAGGCACCACCCGCCTGGGGCTGGGGGGCCACAGAGAAGGCAGGCAACCCCAAGTCTGAGTGCGCGCTGAGTGCGACAAGGCCACCCCTGGGTGGACCTCTGGGTGCCTGGGTCCATCGGTGTGGACCACCCTGCAGTTTGGAAGATTATCTGTACCTTGAATTCTCTACCATCAGCTCTGTCCCATCTATGACCAAAGTCCTATTATTGGCTAAGTGCTCAGATAGTGACTGCAATACTGCCTTCTCTCGCAGCTATGTTTAGCTGCCACATCTGGTGGATGACAATCCTGTGACTGTAAGACTGAGCCATATTGAGACCTGGGTTGTCATCGATGTGTGAGTGTGTGCGCAATTCAGACATAATCAGACCATCACCTCCTCTGCTCAGAATGTTCCAGTGACTTCTGCCTCCCATTCTAACTCCAGCAAAAGCAGAAGGCATGCTCCTTGGGCTCTTCAGGCCCCATGGTGGGGCCCCCACCCGCTGCCGCTTCTCCACCAGGCAGGCCCACTCCTCCTGGAGGCCCTTCCTTCTGCCCTCTGCTCTGTCTCCAGGTATCTGCACGGCCCCTTTCCTTCAAGTCTCTGCTCAGATGTCACCTGCTCGGAGGTCCTCCCCAAGCATCTTCTTTCAAACAGCAACCCCTCTCATCGGCACTCCCTACCTTCTTCCCACCTTAATATTTCTCCAGATCATTTCTCGCCTTCCACTGTAATATTTAATTTACTTATGTCATCCATGGTCCCTCTTCCCAGACTATAAGCTCTCTGAGAGAGATACATATTTTTTTTCTATTTTAATCACTGCTATCATCCCAATGCCCATAACAGTGATTATTTGTTGAACAAATGAATCGCCTGTGGGTTTTCTGTGCAGGACATTTAAATACTAAGTTGGGTTTCCCTTACTATTCCCATCCCTGGCTGGCTGGGTATGCTTAAGGAGTGAAATCTCAGTACTACCCTGAAATCAACGGCATTAAAAAGGCAGATGTTATAGATACTCCCAAATCCATCATGTTGTCTCTGATTATCTGTCCCTCCCTTAGTGGGAGGGGTTATGTGATGTCCCCCACACGTCACTTCCAGTGCTCTGTGCCTCACCCTGTGCTCCAGCCCCACCACAGTGACCAGTTCCATGGAGACAAATGGCTTTGGCATCCTTTGCCTCAGGCTCTGCAGTGTGCCTACCTCTTGATTCCTGATTCTGGGCATCTCCTGCGCCGGCAGGAAATTGCTTGCACTTACACATGTGCAGCTTAGAAGTATGAGGGTCCATCCTCAACCAGTGGGAAACAGGAAGGTTTCTGCCTTTTGTGTCCCCAGCAGCAAGTCCTGAGATAGTACTCATAAATTCCTCAAAAGTTCTCTCCGGAAGAAGTACCAGCTGCCGGTAGTGGTGGCCATGTGGTAGTGGGTGGTGATGACATCTGATATGCAATAGCGTCGTGATTACTCAGACTGCTGCTACCTGTGGTGGATTGGCCGAGGTGCAGCTACAGGTAAAGTACTGGGAAGTGTGGGAGCTGTGGCACCCGATCAGTATTGAGGCAACAGTGATAGTAAGGACTGTGGAGTTGGCCAGGCTCTGTTACCTGATAGGCTCTGCGGTGCCAATTATCAACACAAGGCACACTGTGCAAGCCGGAGGACATCTACGGCAGCATTTAAGGAGACAACGCTCACAGGGCAGACTGTGCTGAAAATCAGACCTGTGACGTCATTGCAGACTTGGCAGAACTGCTAACCGTACTGATGCACGACCTTGACAGGGCACCTGTGTCAGATTTGAGGGACTGATAGAATTCGGACATCCGAAATGGGGACATGTGGGTAGAAAAGCCCCAAAGCCTTGACCCCTGAATGTTCCATGCTCCCATTTCTAGAGAATGGCCAGGCTCTCTTTGCCCAGCTCCTTGCAAAATGACACTTGTGTTTCCTTGTCAACATTCACCTCATCACGTGTGATGGTTCATTTTATGTCAGTTTGACTGGGACATGGGATGCCCAGTAGCTGGTTAAATGTTATTTCTGAGTGTGACAGGGAGGCTTTTGGATGAGATAGGCATTTGAATTGGTGAACTGAGTAAAGCAAACATTGGGGAGCAGCCTCCAAACCACTGAGGGCCTGCACAGAGCAAAAGAGGCCGAAGAAGCTCAAATTCACCCTCTGCCTGTCTGCTTGAGCTGGAGCATTGCTCTCCCCCAGCCCTTGGCGTCCCTCTTGTCCTTTGGGAGAATAATTGGGGTAGGTCTCAGCCTAGCCCAGGTGGGGGTGCAGTGTGTGCTTCTGGAGAAGATGGCCTATTGACCAAAGAAATTCAAAATCTGGCCAGTGCTAGGGAAACAGGCAGGGCAGGAACTCTTGATGACATTGGACTGGGTGGGTCGGCTCAAAGAGGGGAGAACTTACTGACTTGGGGATATCACTCATGACTTGGAGTTCAGTTCCTGACCAGGATACCCGGAGTCAGTCCTCACAGTGCTAAAAAGTCTTCTTGAAGCTAGGGTGCGAGGGTAGGCAGACATCAGCAAGTGGGGAGAAGGTGCTGGGGTTGCCCTTGCATAATACTGAGGAAGAGACTGGAAGACTCAAGGCTGTTGACCAAATAACTGTGACAATGGAGTATGCAGTGCAAGGGGAGGGGACTCTTCTGGCACCTCATCCAAAGACACTAGAATGTTCTTGCCTACAGGGAGGCCTCATGTCTTTGGGTCCTAAGGACAGGATTATAGTAATAGCAAGACCTACCCAGACCCTCGGAGGTACAAGGAGAGCTTCCTGACTCATTTATTGAATGAGATACCTCAAATCTGAACCTTTTACATCACCGTTCGCTTTCCCAACAGGATGCACGATGCTGTGTATGTACCATTTCAGTGAAAGCAAAGGACAGTACGTGGCACTCTGGCCAATAGAACCACAATTCTATCACAGTAATGCTGAAAGGCGACAAGGGCTAAGTGACTCAACACAGTGTGGTCAGAGCCCAGACTCAGAGAGGTGGGAGAGACAGAACAAGATGGGTCATCAGCCCAGAGAGAGGTGGCAGCAGCCATGGCCTCACTCACGCCTTGTAGCACCTGGGCTCCTTATGCCTGACGGATTCTAGAATTAGCTGTAGAAGGGCTTATTTTAAAGACAAGCAGGACCGCTACAAATTAGTTTTCTTGTTTAAAAATTTGCATCCTGTCTTCGCCTCCTTGCCCAGCTTGCCCCTCCCCCACATGAGATGCCCAGTCTGGCTATAGTGGATGGACGTTTCTGGAGCCCTGACCAGGCCCTGCGAGTGTCCTCACACATTCACCCCGGTCCTTCTCCAGCAGTCCTGCTGGGCAGACAGAGGTTGGACAATTCACACCTACTGTGTGCAAGGCACGGGGGCGGGGGGGCCATGACAGCAGCACAGATGGGAGGTACAGGCCGGGGAGAGCCACAGCAGTCACTGACGCACCCTCTGCTCCCCTGTTCTCAGCCAGCTGTGTCCTCAAGAGAGCAGTACGCCCTTGAGCCTCTCTGCAACCACCCACGTCCAGCACCTGCTTTCACTTCCCGCTTCCCTCGGCCCAACCTGCCGGGACGAAGGCAGGGCCTGGTCCACACCCCGAGACGGTGCTGGAGGTGAGCGATGTTCGCTTAACGCACTGCCGGAGACAGGCCCCGGATGTGCTGGCTGAACGTATTCTAATAACTTGGAGGGAAAAAATCCATATTGCAAGTCACCTTTCTCACTCTGCTTTACAAGAACTGTTTATTCCAGGGGAACCGTAGCATGTTCATCATTTTCATGGTCCTAGAAGCAGCATAAAATGGCGCACAGATGAGTTAGGGAATGTTCTCCCTCCTAGCTATAAATGGAGGGTTGGAGGGAACGTGCATACACTAGAGTCCTGTTGAATTAACTGATTCAGGTGGTGGCTTTGGTTATTATGTCTGAACACTCTTCACGTTTGGTAATTTGAGGTGGTGATCCCCCTCCCTGAGACAGAGAAGAAGTCATTTGTCACTGGGTCTACACAAGGTCTCTGTAAATCATGAGGGTGTTCAGGTCTCTACTGGGAGTTGGGGGTTACTGCCCACTGACAAATTGTCAATAATGCAAAAGAGTATAAACTGAATATCCCCTAGAAATTCAGGTGACAGGGTGATTCCCTGGTTTTTAGAAATACAGAGAGGAGGGACGCACAGTTTGCCTGACTTTTGTGCCTGCACCTATCATGCGTTTAATTAACCACGATTGAATAAGGCAAATGTTACTTCATTTTGCAGCTTTAGGTTCCAAAATCCAGAGAAGTTCAATAGCTAGCTTGGGATCACGTGGCTGGGACATGGCAGACCCAATCCGAGCCCTCTTAGCCCAGATCTACTTCTCTGTCTCCTAACCACTACACTTTGGAGGGAGGGAGCAGAAGAAGATGATTTAAGATGAAGATGCAACATAAAGGAAAGGGGGAGGTGAAATGGCTACGGGCAAGAGAAGACACTTGAGACAGTGTAGGGCCTTCCCAATGACAAGACATCCCGACCCACGAAAAGGTCAACTCTCAAGGCAAATGCGCATTGGCTTGAGCCTGGGTCACATCTTACTGTGGCTCATTCTCAGCCCCTTCGAAGCGGGTGGGACACAGAGAAGCATGAGTGGTCACTTGGGCGCAAGGGACACTGGGAGCTTGGAGGAAGGCTAAAGAAAAATCTGAAGTCCATAAAGTCATATTTTTCTGGATCTAGAGAGATTCGGGAGTGTTCGTCAGAGGTCAGGACAGCAGTGCCCTTGTTTAAAATTCATAATTCCCAACTTCAGACATGTCAATCACATCATATTAAAAAAAGAAGAGGATAGTTTTTAGAGCCTAAACATGAAAAGGTCTTCATTAAAATTTCAATTAAGCCTGAAAACGATATTTTTCTGAGATTTATAGACTGTGTCATTAATAATAGAACAACTACTTCTAATGCCATGGCACTTTGACCCATTTCATCAGACATTCAGGTAAAATTACATTGCATTTTCTTTTAATATTGTTATTTTGCATCACATGGCAATGATAATGATTTGAATGATTCTTTTTTCCTTGAATGGGGAAAGAACTTAAAACAATTAATAGGTAACTTGCAACAAGGCCTGCTTTGGTTTTTCCCATACAGACATTTCAACTTGCTTGTCTCAAGGACAAAGATCTGTGACTTAGTAAGGAGACAACTCTGTCCTCTTATAGCACCTCACAAAGGCTCCAGCCACTGTGGCTCAGAGGCAAAAGGAGCCTGAGCCTCCAGCAGGGGCTTGAGAAGAGCCCATGGATGACTGTGATAGGAGGGCTTGGATTTGGGTCTGCCAGTTTCCAGCCAAGTGATCCCAAGCTGATTATCAAACTTCCCTAGATTTTGGAATCATGGTGGAGAAAGATCGATTGCATGGAGCTTATATATGGAAGATCACATTTGGTGAAAGGGTAAACACAACCTCAAAAGAAGATGGTATTTCAAATGTTTACAGCAATATTATTCATAAGAGTCTCAAAGTAAAAATAAATAAATAAATAGATAGATAAATAAAATAAAATGTCCCTGAATCATTGAATGGATAAACAAAATGTGGTCTATCCATGCAATGGACTTTACTTAGCCATAAATAGGAATAAAGTTCTGATACATGTTACAGCATAGATGAATCTTAAAAAAATGATGCTAAGTGAAGGAAGCCAGAAATAAAAGACCATGTATTGTGTGATTCTTTAAAGACAGAAGGTGGAGTGGTAGTTGCCTAGTGCCAGGGGAGATGAAGAATTTGGGGAGGGGGTGATGCCTAAGGGTGCAAGATTTCTTTGGGGTGATAAAATGTTCTAAGATGGATTGTAATGAGGGTTGCACGACCCTGTGAATATACTGAAGGCCATTGAATTATGTACTATAATCATGTGAATTGTATGGCATGTTATTTCTATCTCAATAAAACTTTTTTTAAAGAAGTGGTATTTGAGATGGGCCTTGAAGATTGGATTGCAAATCCGAAGAGTACTTACTGGCTTCTTCCATAGGAAATTAATCTTTAGGTTTGAGCTAAGAAGCAATAAGGTTGGAGCCACTGCATTCACCCATCCGGAGAGCAGTGCTTCAGAGGTATTATAGTCAAGATGCAGTGACTGTAGTCAAGCTTTGCATGTCACAAAACTTTTTGTTTTCCTTTAGCTTCTTTGAAGTAGAATTGACAAATAAAATTGTAGTATATTTAAAGTGTGCTAACATGGTAATTTTTACATATGTACCTATTTTGAAAATTTCTACCATCTGGTTAACATTTATCATATTTACCTTTCTGAGGGTGAGAACCCTTAAGTTCTACTCCCTTAGCAAATTTCAATTATACAGTTCTGTGTTATCAACTATAGTCTCCATGCTGCACCTTAGATCCTCAGACATTATTCATCTTACAACTGAAAGTACGTATGCTTTTACCAGCTATTTCCTATTTCCTCCCACCCCTACCCATTTGAGCCACTGGCAACCACCATTCTACTCTCTCTTTATATGAATTTAACTTTGTTTTTCAGAGTCCATGTATAAGTGATACCATGTAGTATTTATCTTTACCGGTCTGACTTATTTTACTTAGCATAATGCCCTCCAGTTTCATCTGTGTTGTCACAAATAGCAGGATGTTTTCCTTTCTTATGGCTGAGTAATATTGCAGTGTGTGTGTGTGTGTGTGTGTGTGTGTGTGTGTATCACATCTGAGATATATATACACACACACATATATAATGTGATATATATATATATATATATCACATTTGATATATAGATCACATTTTCTTTATCCTCTTATCTATCAATAAACACTTAAGTTGCTTCCATACCTTAGCTATTGTAAATACTACTCCAATAGATACATATCTATTCAGTCAATCTATGTCCTTTGATTGGAGAATTTAGCCCACTTATATTTAAAGTAATTATTGGTAGGTATAAACTTGCTTTGTAGTTCTCTTGGTTTTTTTCTTCCTTACTTGCTCTCTTCCTTCGTGATTTGATGATTTTCTAAAGTGGTATACTTTTGATTCATTGCTCTTTAGCTTTGTTTATCTATTGTTTTTATCTTTTGTTTATCTTTTGTTGTTACCATGGGCTTACATAAAAAAACTTACATTTATTTTAAGCTGATAACAGAACTTCAAATTCATACAAAAGCTCTATATTTTTATACTCCCCCACATTTTGTTTTTGATGTCACAATTTACATATTTTATACTGTATAATCATTAACAAATTATTATAGTTATGTTTAATTATTTCATCTTTTTTTACACTAGAGTTGTAAGTGATTTACCCACAACCATTACAATATTATTCTTAATTTAGCTATATATGAGGTCTGACAATTAAGTTTATGAACTTTCCACTGTGTTGTCAGCACTGTACAAACAATTTGGTAAGGTTTCATAACCTTAGTATATCTAAGTCTCACAGTTGTGCTCATGTTGACATGTGCCAATGTTTTACTGAGTGGCATTCATTATTGTTGTTGCGTGTTTTTGTGTACTGTCGCAAGAATGTCAGAGCTTGAGTTAGCGTAATGAACAACCATTAAATTTCTTGTTAAACTTTGCAAGAGTAGAAGTGAATTCAGGGACATGTTAGTCCAAGTTTATGGGAATAATGTCATGAAGAAAATGGCAGTGTACAAATGGATTAAATGTTTTTCTGAGGGGAGAGAAAGCATTACTGATGAAGAGAAGTCCAGGCAGCCAGTAACGAGTAGAACTGACAAAAACGTTATAAAAATTCATCAAATTGTTCATCAAAATTGTTGGCTGACTATAAGAAACATAGCAGACCAAGTAAACATCAACAGGGAAACAGAAAAATCTTAACTGAAAGGCTTAGCATGACAAAGATATGTGTGAACATGGTCCTGAAGGAGCTCACCGATGAATGTTGCCAAGACCTTTTGGAGAGGTAAGATAAGATTTTGGGCCATGTTATCACTGGTGATAAAACATGTATGTATCAATACTACCCTGAAACAAAGTGTCAAAGTGCACAATGGAAGTCAGCAAATTCTCTATGGCCAAACATATTCTATCAGTCCAAATTAAGAGTCAAAACAATGTTGCTACCCTTTTTTGATATCAGAGGGATTGTTCATTATGAATTTGTATCAACTGGACAGTCAACCAAGTTTACTGTTTAAAAGTGCTGAAAAGGCTGTGTGGAAAAGTTAGTCAAAAATGACCTGAACTTTCTGTCAGCAACTCATGACTTTTACATCATCACAGTGCACCAGCTCACACAGCACTGTGAGGGAATTTTTAGCCAGTAAACAAATAACTGTATTGGAACGCTCACCCTGCTCACCTGACTTGCCCCCAGTGAGTTTTTCTTTACCCAAAGATAAAGGAAATAGTGAAAGGAAGACATTTTGATGACATTCAGGACATCAAGTGTAATAAGATGACAGCTCTGATGGCCATTCCAGAAAAAAAGTTCCAAAATTGCTTTGAAGGGGGGTACTAGGCACTGACATCATTGCATAGCTTCCCAAGGGTAGTACTTCTAAGGTGACCATAGTGATACTCACCAATGAGGTATGTAACACATTTTCTAGGATGAGTTTGCAAATTTAATTGTCAGACCTTGTATTTTATAGTTTCATATATTTTTGTGTTACTAATTAGTTTTTGTTTGTTTGTTTGTTTCAGATTGAAGAACTCCCTTTAACATTTACTCTAAGACTTGTCTAATGGCAATGAATTCCTTTGGGTTTTGTTTGTCTGAAAAACCCTTTTCTCTCCTCCAGTTCTGAAAAACAGCTTTGCTGGGTAAAGTATATTTGGTTGGCTGTTTTTAATTTCCTTTGAGCACTATGAATATAACATTTGTTCCCTTTTGACATACAAGATTTCTGCTAAGAAATTCACTGATATTCTTGTGGGAGCTTCCTTCATATGTAATAAGTTGCTTTTCTCTTGCTCCTTTTAATATTCTTTCTTTTCTTTAAATTTATTAATTATAATGTGTCTCAATGTGGGTCTCTTTGAATTCCTTTTATTTGGAACTCTTTGGATCTGAGTATGTTTCTTTCTCCAAATTAGGGAAGTTTTTACTCATTATTTGTTTAAATAAGCTTTCTGCCTCTTTCTCTCTCTTCTCCTTCTAGAACCCCTATAATGTGTATATTGGTCTGCTTCATGGTGTCCCATAAGTCCCTTAAGGTATTTTACTCATTATTTTTTAAATTTTTGTTCCTCTAATTGGATGAATTCCACTGCTCTGTCTATGAGTTCACTGATGTTTTTCTTCTACTTGATCTAGTTTAATTCCTCTATTGAATTTCTTCGTTCAGTTATTTTATTATTCAACTGGGTAGTTTCTTTTTGTTACTTTATGATCTATTCTATTTCTTTGTTAAAATTCTTACTTTGTTCACACATTGCTCTCCTGACCTCAGGGAGCTATGTGACTGTAATTTTGAATTCTCTATTGAGTAAATTGCTTATCTCACTGATGAAGCTACCAGCAGCATCTTCCCTAAACACAGGACAAAACAGGGTATTCTCCACCTGGTCTCCATTGCTATATAAAGCTCTTCAGCCTTCAAGAGCCTCTTAGCATTGGGAGACAGTAAACCCCTTCTTTGTTGAGCATGCCAGGCATTTTCATGACATATGCTCTATTCATGCTGATTATTCAGCCTTGAATGGCTTCTTTCCTGGTAGAAAAATTAAATCCAAGGCATAAATAAAATCAAACCTCCATGAATGTGTCCCCAGTTCTCCTGAGTGGACTTGAACACAGTTTCCTCTTTGATCCCACAGCATTCTTCTAGTGCCTGAATTATAGCATTTATTTAATTTTGCTTTTCATATTTTTGATAGTCCTTCAACTATAATATATGCTTCTTAATGGCAAAAGTTATTTCTTTACATTCTTTGGATATTGATTTGTTCTTACTGTGCACAAGTCATAGAACTCGATATCATAAGAGATACACATTTAATAAGACATAGGCTTTTAAGAAACTCAAAGTACACGTTTTCAACATATTTTCTCAAAAGAGATATAAATTCATAAATACAAAAAGATCTCTTAAAAAATCAATAAAAAAAGAAAATATCATGATAGGAAACGAAAGTAATTTCAGATGTTGTTAGTGGGAGTATTCATTGTCACCACTTTCGTGGAGAGCAATTTGACAATATACATAAAAAATATGTATAAACTTGGTTCAGTAATTCCCCACGAAGGAGTTTTGCCAGGGAACCAATTAAGATGTGCACCATAATTAAATACCATTGTACTTAACATCATTATGTTAAAGATAGGTTTATTTATAATATTAAAAATGAAACTAGCACATCCACAGAATGCAATATTTTGCAAAACTAAAAATGATATTTTTAAAAGTATGTAATGGTACAGAAAAATATCTAGAATAAAATATCAAAAATATACACACAAAAAACCACTTTGATACAAAAAGAATATATCACTAAGAAGAGGTATTTTAGGTTATTTTTATTTTATTCCTTAAAATTTTTAATAATGATTACATACTTATTTTAAAATAAAAAAATTTTTGAAAGAAAAACATTAGTCTAAAAAGAGAACTAAGGCAAATACAGAAAGGCCCAGGGATTCAGCCAGTGCACTCCAGCATGTCTCAGTGCAGCTATAATGTCCAGTGGTCATTGATTGGTAGGGGCTTTGATGTACTACTGGTCATTAAGTGTATTTACTGTCACCTGCACATAATTATGAGCAAAGTCAGAAAATGACAAGTTTCTGAAAGCTCGGATAAAGAGTTTTAAAATATGACATTCAATGAAAAGAATTGCTCAAAAACTATTAAGATAGGAAATGACATAGACTATCACACTCTATAGATGTTTAGAATCACTAAGCTTAAAAGAGCTGGGAAGAATCTTAAACATCAGCCATGTCACAGATGGAGAAAAAAAGGTCCAAAAGTATTCACCTATTCAAGCAAGGTCCAAGAGACAGGACGATGTTAAGGGTTGAATTGTGTATCCCCCAACTCCCAAAATTCTTGTGTTGAAGCCCTAACCTTTACCCCAGTTCCACAGAATATGATCATATTTGGAAATAAGATTATTGTAGATAAGATTGGTAAGTGCAGGTGAAGTCATTAGGGTGGGCCCTAATCTAATATGACTGGTATGCTTATAAAAAGGGGAAATTTGGGCACAGATGGGCACACAGGGACAACACCATGTGAACTAGAAGGCGCGGATCAGGGAGATGCTTCTATAAGCCAAGGATTGGCCAAAGATTGCCGGCAAAACCCCAAAAGCTAAGGGAGAGGTCTGAGACAGATTCTCCCTCACAGCCCGCCAGCACCTTGATCTTGGATTTGTCGTGTCCAGAACTATGAGATAATGCATTTCTTTTGCTTAATCTGCTCGGTTTGTGGTGCTTTGTTTCAGCAACCCTGGCAAACTAGTCCAGGTAAAAAGCAGAGCTGGAAGTGAGGTGTGCTGACTCCCAGCCCAGGCCCGAGGCCCTTGAACATGTTGCACGTGTCTAGGACAAGTTCACTGATCGGTGAACTCCTGGACCCTCTCTGCATGGAGGTTTTTTGTGATCTTCATGCTCAGGACAGAACTTGCTTTGAATTCCAAGCCAAGTTGAGATCGGAACTTGGACTGGAATTGAAGGGTCAGGAGGAGCTGATACCCTCAGCTCACACATGTGGTGGAAATGAATGCTGAGTCCCTTGCCTGACTGTGAGGCCTGGCAGGATGGCAGGACCTAGGTCACAAGACGCCAGCTTCAAAGGACTTGCGTTGCCCTTGAGCATGTGATTTTCTGCTTAAGACTAAAATGGCAAGTTTGTGACCAGCACCTTTATCTCAGCTTTGGCTGCTCTTGTTAGATTCCTTCTCCAGGCTGAGATGTTTGTTTAAGGCAGGAGCTCTGGGTCCAGGATTTTTAATTCAATCCAGATGATGTCTTGAATCCTCTTACCATTTGATCATAGAAAGGATCTCTAAGTGACAGTGTCTGGTTTGATAGAGCTCATCCTCTGCATATGAAGCCAGACCTACCCCAGGAGGAGAGGCAACAAGAATCCACCAGGTATGAGATCTCAGTACCCACAAAACACAGACAGGATGAGACATCCAAAAGTGTGAGATGTCTTCACCATTAACAGAAAACTAAGGCTGTCAGCCTCACCATACTGTGTTCCATTTTCAAAGCCTCCTGGAACTGAGAAGCAACTGGAGGCTCAGAAGGTCAAGGTCATGGATGACCTTTGTGTCTAAAGGCCACATTGGAATGCAAACTCTTTAAGATGAAACAACAACAACAACAACAACAACAACAACAACACAAAACAAAACAATGGGAAAAGATAAGCAAGCCCCTAAGACTTAGGTTCTTTAAGTTCAAGTTAGAGAGGCCGATGAGGGACAAATGAGAATCTGGAACACCACGGTTTACAGCCCCTGGCCAGCCTTGTCCTCACTCAGGCAGGACTCCTGGAGCAGCTAGTCCAGCCCCCGCCTGAGTCACCCAGAGAACCATCTCCCAGAGCCCGGGACTCAGACCAACTCTTTTATGACCCACAGAACCTTTGAAAATGGAGTATTTCTACAAGGAAGATTTAAATACAAACAACAGTACCTCCTGGAAACCACTGCCTCAAGCAGTATGAGGCAAAAAAATAAAAATAAAAATAAAAAAGGAAAGAAAAGAACAACCCACAAATTAAAGCCCATAATACATTTTGTACATAGTTTGTGGTTTTACCGTCACTTTAATCTTTTTTTTCCCCCTAAACTCCTCCAAAGGTTGGAACCTCAGCTAAGCCAACACACAGTTGTACTTCTAAGCAACAAAGTTGTAAAATTAGATGCTGGACCGTGTCCACAACAGTTTTGTAACATCTCCAAGAGCAAAGGGTGACATGAGCTGTTGAAACAGAGCCAAGAAACCATTACTAGGTTTTGTGTCAAAGAACTGCTTTATTAAAGTCTTACCGACCGTAAATCAGGCAGCTGAATGCTGTTTTCCTCCTTATCTCCATACTCCAGGTCCCCACTGTCAAGTCCAATGGTCCGCCCAGCATTGCCCCTGAGCTCGCCTGCAGTCTGCATGGTCACAGGCTCGGGTGGGTGGCACTGAGGGGAGACATAACTGTGACGGCAGAGACAAAGGTGGGCACCCTCCAGCCCCCTCCAGCTGGTACTGGACTTGGAGCATTCGTGGGCTCCATGCAGCCCCAACACCGGCTCTCAGTGTGTGGCTAACCCACATCTGATGCTTCAGGGCACTGCTATTTTTTCCCAAAATTTCCATGTCAAACAAAGAGGAGAATTGTGTTTCCCTCCAGGCCTGGCCTCTGTTTCCTCTCTTTCCTGAGGGAAGCCTGAGACGTGCTAGCAAAAGAACCTGGTGCACAAGGAGAAATGGAGTCAATCTGATCACTTACCATCACGATCGAATAAGTGTTATCATTTCCATAGGTGTGAAAACAAGCAATTTGAGTGGTGCATACCCCAGTGATGGGGCCTGGCTCTCGGAGCCCGATGGCCGGCCTCTGTCAGCTCGCCATCCTCATCTTCAATACAGGCAGCAAGGCGCCCTTGCAGGGCGTAGTCTCAGCACAGCGCTGAGGAAGATTTGTCTGAGGTTTTGCCACCACTCCAATCTTGCCCCGGAGGGGACCTTTGTGAGTTTTATTTCCACTGGCATCGCCCGCCCTGAAAGAAACGGGAGTGGCACCACATCTAGGGACCCTGACCTGCTGAGCATTTATCCCACTGGAAATGGTTTGCAAAGTGATGCTGCCCACCCCGGGGAGACTCTCAGAAGCAGAGAGGGGCCCTGTCAGCCTCACAGCAGGTGGCTGGGGCCACTGGCTGGGCACGCAGCGGGCAGAAGCCCAGTCTCTACACTCAGCCAGCAGGGTGACACTAGGCAGAGGGATAGCTGGCACCAAAAGCCAGGAGAGAAGGCTGTACCGGGGCAGCCATAACTCCCCCCCACACACCTTCTCCCAACCAGACCAGGTCAAAATCCTCACCTTGGAGTGAATGAGCTGTCTTTGGAAGGGGTCCTAGGTTAAAATGCACATTTGGGAGGTGGCAGGTATGGATGGCCTGAGACTCATGGGAATCTTAGATTGAATGTGTTTGCCAGTGAAGAGTGGCCCCTCCAGGGTGAGGGCGGGTGCCTGGGATGTGGCAGCACCCTTGTCTGAGGAGAGGACACATCCATACTGGCTTGGGGCCTGTACCCTGGGAAGCTGGCTGCTCAGTTCAGGACAGCAGGCCCTCAGGGGACAGCAGCTCCTGCACCCAGGCCTGACTACTATGTCTGAGACAGGGAAATGAATGTCACAGGTGCTGGTTTTGATCCTATGGAAACTGAGTCTGATTCTCAAGGACAGCCCTGACAGCATGATGGTGCCAGACTCAGCCTGTCCTTTGGGCACCAAGAATCCTGTGGCCTGGAGGCCACAAGGCCAGGTTTTGATCATTGACTGGTCCTACTACCAACTGGAACCATACTGACATGTTCACAAGTTCTGAGGACCCTCCCAGCCCAGAGCTTGGAGTACAGTCTTAGATGTCCAATGACACTGAGGTCACTGAGGCAGCCTCATGGTCCTTGTGATTAGAGGTGTCTGGGTGGCTCTAAGCACTTTGCTGCAGCAGCACAAGAAGGATGGGGAGAGAGGGAGAAAGTCCAAATGGGGGGTGAACAGGAGGAAGCAGCTGGAAGGAGGGCAGCAGTGCCAAAGCCAAGGAAATGGGTTTCTGGAGAACAGGGGAGCTGAATGCTGCCAGGAGGCAGGTTATACTTGAGACTGTGATGGAGCCACAGCACTGCATGACCAGGAGGTCCAGAGGGCCTGAAGGACTGGACCACATTGCAGTGATCTGAGGAGGAAAGGAAGGGCCAGGATGACGGCCATAACCAGTGTCCTGGCATTTGGTGTCAAGAGGGCCGAGTCACCCGTGAGTAACCCTGAGTCCTGCTGAGAAACAGCTCCCTTCTCAGTTCTCTTCCATTCCACCTGGTGCCATCACAGAGAGCCTCGGACTCACGCTGGTGTGTCCCCAGCACCCCATCCCCACTGGCTCATCTTCCCTCTGACCAGCAGAGATCAGGTCCCAGGCTGGGTGGCTTCTGCAGACCACAGTTAAATTCCCATGACAATGTTTTGTTTTCGTTGCATTTTTTTTTTAAAGGTTATCTCCTAGGCCTAACCAACGATACCACCTTTCCCATTTAGTGAAGTAATAGCCAATTTGCTTATAAACTAATTTACTGAAGTAAAAATGTGAGTCCCTTTAAGGAAGAAAGACTGAATAAACGGCACACTACCGATGCTATATGCGTATGGCAAGAATTGTTAAAATAGTGCGTGACGGTGCAACGACGTGGCAGAAAAAAGGATTGCTGAGGGAGTGAGGTCGGCGACCACTCTGGTGGGGGCAGTGACCTGGAATCTGAACGTAAAGAGTTGTCGCAGCTCCTCGCTGCGAGGCCCCCACAGCCTGTGGAACAGGAGGGTGGCCTGGCAGCTCGGCCAGCCCGTATCAGCTACTCAATCCACTTCAATAAATAAATTGTGCCTCCACTTAAACAGAAAATGAACAGGAAAAGATATTCTAATGAAACAAAGAAACAAAAATATACCTACAGTATTTCATTTCAAAGCTGCATAATTACTTTTCTACAAAACCACCACACACTACAATATTCAGGTGCCGACGCTGCACTGCTTTTTGAAATCATCCTTACAAATATCGGTGTGCTGTGTTTTGGAAGCATTTCCCCACGCAGACCTCACCTCTTCATCACAGGGGAACCGCCTCACCCAGCGGCTCACTGTCCTCACGCCAACACTCTGATCACTGTGAACAGCCTGCATTCGTCTGTGAATTTCAATTGGAGGAACTTTCTCCTGCTGTTGAACTCTCTTCCACTTCGATGTGCACTGGGTGAAACATGTAAGCACCTGTGTGTGCAAGGTCAAGAATGATGGAGGGGACATACCATGTGCCTACCCAGAACCGATTACATCCGGGTATGTCTAACGTAACAAAAAATACTACCATGGAGGCAAATTTATCAGCCTGTCCTCGTAAAATCTGGATTTTTACCACTTATTAGGGTTTTTGGTGGCTGCTTTTTGATAACAAGATAACATTACCAATATGAAGTAAAGTAATACAAATGTCAATATTGTGGTCACTTGTCCTCTGATGCCAGAGCCACCTGTCAGGATGGCACCAGGCCCCGGGCCTGTGTGTGGTTTGGGAAGTTCTCTTCCAAGACTCAAGCTGTTTAGGAATAAGCAGTAGAAGAGAAATGCAATTGTTATGTTATGTACATAAACAGGAACACCCCCATCCATGTCTCTTCTAGTGTGGAGAGAGAATGAGGGGAGATTGTCATTTAATCAAAGAAAACCAATGTGCAGTAACACCACATGGACAGGAACAGAATGCAGGATAGATCTGTCTGCTTTTTCTCTCCTTGACCTCATAACACACACACACACACACACACACACACTCACACACACACACACACACACACATACACACACCTGTGCTGTTACTGGTATGTGCTGGTACCAAGTCACCTGCATTCAAATGAAGGATGAAAATGTGATATTTTTTGGGTCTGATATTGAAAACTTCACAATGTTCTGAAGATGCGATGTATATCATTCATTTTCTCCTTCATTTCCCCAGGAGCATCCACACTGGTTATTGCTCTGGGTTCCCTGTGCAGAGTCCCAGAGTCTCTATCGGAGAAGAAAAACCCGGTAAAACACCAGGTGGCCAGTGGGATTTGCCTCTAATGAAATGGTCTGGGGGGCAGGAATTAACTTACAATGTGACCAAACTAAAGCTCGAGTTTAATTGGATCCACATTATGTCTGCCTTTCTTCCTCTCTTACTAGCTTTTTCCTTCTTTCTCCTTCAATGTGAGAGTGGTTTCTCTTAGAAATGTTAGAAACATGAATATAGGGAGACTCTAAGGTGTTTCTGGGGCATTCCTCATGTCTGGTCACACAGAGTCCTATGGGGGCTCTGGCCCTCTTTAACCCGCTGAAGGACCACATGCTGCAGGAGGGCCAGGCCTGCCCCCAGCCCAGCACCCACACATGCCAGGAGACGGTACCAGGTGCTCGCCCCGCTCTGACTCGGACCTGATAGCACTGGTTAGGTGGACAGTGCAGAGCCATTGAGCTAGGAGTGTGAGCAGAAGCCTTGGCTTAGAGGCTGACTGAATTTGATTCCACTTTGCTCGCTTATTTGTGGGCAACTTCTCTCTCTCTCACCCTTACCCTCTCCCTACTCTGGCATGGCCCCCTCACACAGAAGGTCCTCAATAACCCTAAAGTCACGCTTGCACACTGCATGGAGCACGAGGTCCTGCTCCAGCTTTATGCTTCAGTGCTCAGGCTCTGGAAGGAAAATAGTGGATAAGATTGTCAGAATTTCCAGACATTACAGAAATTTGGTGTCTGTAAAAGGGGCTGAAGAGTCAGCAATATAATAATGTGGACAATGACAGAAAAACCCATCTTCATCCCTGGGTCATGAACGTGGCACCATTAACGTGCCACCAAGAGAGTCTGATTACTGAGCTCTCTAGAGCTGGGCACTGTCAGGGCTGTGGCTGCAGTGTCCCCGGTCCTCCCACCTTCCACACATGAGTTCTACAGACGAGGCTGCTGAGGCTTAGAGAGGGCGATATCTCACTGGGTCCTGTGGCCAGTAAGAATGGAGGTGGCTGCCATATTAACTCCCACTCATTAAGAACTTGGTCCTATAAGCCCCATAGACAACGGGCCAGGGGGGTTTCATTTAGAGAAAAGGAGACCAGACAGAGATGGCTTCCTGCTGTCCTTTGCATAGGAACTAGGGATAAGTTTCTCTTCGCACTAAGTCTCTTTGGAAGAAGATTTCAGTGGGTACTTCAGGCATGACTGAAGTCACTGTGACAGAGAGTTGTTCCATCCTAGAATGCATGTGAGGGACATCTGCCTTCTCCTTTCTGGAGGTGTAGACCTACAGAGGAGCTAGCCGCGTGCCAGGGACTGGATGAGATGTCCTGTCAGAGTCACTCAGCATCTTCGTCCCATCCGAGGTTAAAGCAAGCCAGGGAAGTGATTTTGGAAGAGAGAAGGACTTAAGCTAAGCTTCTTGCTGCCCTGGCATGGGGCTGGCACAGGGAGTAGCAATAAAACCTCTTGTCACAGGGGGTGGGCACTGGAGGAAGGGCACAGGGGCCAACACGGGGTGTGTAGCTGTGCAGAGGGAGAGCTCTTTCAGGGACTTGGGCTACTAATTCTATGGCGGATGGGTGTGCCCCATTATGTGGTCATCAGAAAGCACAGCTGGGACACATCCTTCCCCAGGGTGAGGAATACAGCCGGCAGCCCTGCAAGAGCTCAGCTTCAGCCCCTAGCAGCTGCGTGCTCCTGGGCACGTGAGCTCACCTTCTTGCTTTCCTCATCTGTAAGACAGGGCGAACTGTCCTGCCTTCCATTCAGGGCTGCTGTAAACATGGAAAGAGACAATGGCCCTACAGCCACTAGCACAGTGCCCATCTCCCAGTACTGACATGGCCAATGGAGGCCTTGGAGGAGTGTTATCGTATGCTATACAACACTTAACAGATTCTGAAACCTCTTCTTTCATCTTCATCACAACATTAGTCAATAGATGTCATTGCTCTCATTTTACACATGAGAAAATGGAGGGGTTGAATAACTTGCCTAAAGCTAATCTCAAGACCGGTGCTCATCCCACCACCTCACAACTCTTTTTCGTTTGTTTTTATGTTGTTTGTTTCTGTTTCCCTTTTGGTTAAATCCAACCACCACCTATAAGCCCCCTATCTGGGGAGGCCCTCAGCAGTGTTCAACGGGTGGCCCGCTGTCACTCAGGATCAGTAGCAGGGAGCCCTTGCATGCTGCTGCTGGCTTCCTGGACAGGTGGTTCTGGTGCCCCTGGTGCATCCAGCCATCTTTAATTTAGTAGGAGTGGGCCTTTCCTCTTTGTTCCTGTCCCAGCTCTTACTAACACAATGAAAATGCATTCCACTGCCAAGGAGAAAATGTGTTCTCGTGACGGGTGACTGTCCATGGAGAGATGCATTTACAGTACTAATAGTCTTCTGAGTGGGTTAACGGCTTACAGCAGAGTGGAGGACTAACTTTCGTCATTAGAAGTGGCTTTGTAGGGCAAATCATGGCGACCGCTCCAAGCCCCGTAAACACCATGCTGGCATCAATACCAAGGAAGTGGAGGTCCAGTGATGGAGATCCCAAGCAAGGGGAAGGGCAGCTTAGTGGTCTGCTAGCAGGAAAACTAGATGCTGAATTACTACATCAGGATCCAAAATTCCCGAATCTGAAAGAACGTCAAATACACCAGTCCATCAGGCTCTTAGCCTGCCCCCTGCAGCAGAAGAAAAGTGGTTTGCAGAGCTTCTAAGCCGTCTACCACCTTGACCTTCTTTCCACCTGCCCCATGTCATCTGGACTCTTCTCTGCCTGCACTTTCTAGGCCTGACTATGGCCAGAGGTGGCTGAACTGAACTGTGCTACACAAGAGTTTGCTGATGTCTTAGAATTTCTAGAGTGACCTAATTCCTGGTGTCTGTTTTTCACAATGTTTCTATCTTTTTCCCCTCTCTTGTTTATAAGAGCAAATCACTGGACTGAGACCAAGCAGTCTGTGGTGCCAAGAAGCTAGAGAGGCTTCAGAGTCTTCAAGTACAATGCAGAAGACTGGTGCCAGCACCACCCCTCTGGGGCTGGCCGGGGGTGGCCCATGCATGTACCCAGGCCTTGCAGGGCTCACAACTCCAGGTGCATAATAACTACTGACCCAGGGGCTCCTCAGCAGGCTCTAGTGGGGGCCTCACTTTTATTTTAGGGGAGGGAGAAGGGCTAGGGTATAGGTGACTCTCACTGGTGTTCTATAGCAGCAGCCCCCAAACTTTTTGGCACCAGGAACTGGTTTCATGAAAGACAATTTTTCCATGAACCGGAGCAGGGAGGTGCATGGATATAGTTCACAGTAGGGTTTGCGCTCCTATGAGAATCTAATGCCACCGCGGATCTGACAGGAGGTGGGGCTCGGGCGGTAATGCACTGAGTGATGGGGAGCGACTGTAAATGCAGATGGAGCTTTGCTGGCTCGCCCACCTCTCATCTCCTGGCTCACCCACCTCTCATCTCCTGGCTCGCCCACCACTCATCTCCTGGCTCGCCCACCACTCATCTCCTGCTGTGCAGCCCAGTTCCTAACAGGCCACTAACTGCCACCGGTACTGGTCTGTGGCCCGGGGGGCTGGAGACCCCTGTTCTCTAGAACAAAGAGAATGTGAAACACTGGACAGAATAACGCTTCCTGCCTGTTCTTCACTCTTCCCAGCACTTGCCTATTTTGTCCTGTTTTTTACCTTGACCCTACCCTGAGAGGGCAGAAGGTCCCTGTGCCTTCTTATTCTCTAGTCATTGCATGACAAACAGAGGCCAAGTTAGGGTAGTCTTGGTTGTAGGTCCTTGCTTTTCATAACTTTGAATACTTCCTGTCAGTTCCTTCTGACCTACAAAGTTTCTAGATAAATCAGCTGACAGTTTTATGGGAGCTCACTTGTGGGTAACTAACTGCTTTTCTCTTGCTACTTTTAAGAGTCTGTCTTTGTCTTTAACATTTGCATTTTAATTATGATGTGTCTTAGAGTAGTCCTCTTCAGGTTCATCTTGTTTGGGACTCTCTGTGCTTTCTGGACTTGTATGTCTGTTTCCTTTATGGGGTTAGGGATGTTTTCTGTCATTATTTCTTTAAATAAGCTTTCAATTCCTTGCTCACTCTTATCTCCTTCTGATACCTGTATGATGTGAGTGTTGGTATGCTTGGTATTGTCCCAGGGGCCCATTAAACTAATCTCATTTTTTTATTATTGTTATTTTTTTCTATTCTGATTGGGTGTTTCCTGCTACTGTGTCTCCCAAACCACTGACTTGATTCTTTGCTTCATCCAATCTACTTTTGATTTCTTCTAATGTATTCCTCATTTTACTTATTGTATTGTTCATTTCCGACTGGTTCTTCTTGTGTTTTCTATCTTTATTTTTATATTTCCTATCTCTTTGTTGAAGTTCTCTTTCTTTGAGCATCCTTATAACCAATGCTTTGAACTCTGCATATGGTAGATTGCTTATCTCCATTTAGTTTTTTTTTAATGGAGCTTTGTTTTGTTTTGTTTTGTTTTGCATTTGGGACATGTTTCTTTGTCTTCCGATTTTGGCTGCCTCTCTGTGTTTGTTTCTATGGATTAGGTAGAGCTGCTATGTCTCCCAGTCTTAGTAAAGTGGCCTTATATAGTAGGTGTCCTGTGGGACTCAGTAGTGCAATCCCCCTAGTCACCTGAACCAGGTGCTCTAGGTGTGTCCCTTATGTAGGTTGTATGTGCCCTTCTGTTGTAGTTGAACCTTGGTTGCTGTTGGAATGTCAATAGGAGGGACTGACCCTGAGGCTGATTGGTTGTGAGGACTGGCCATAACTACAATGGAGGAGCTATTGTGCAGGGGCTGATCCTAGGGAGTAGGATTTGCTCTAGTGGAGCCCCAGTGCCCACCCAGTTCATCCTCCAGGATTGTTATCCTCAGAGGTGCCCTAGTGGTGCTCTCATGAAGTCCAAAGCCAGTCACTAGGTGTGCCAGCTGAAGGGCCTCCTGGGAGGAGCCCTGCCATAGGCCAAGTTCAGTCCACTGTGGAGCTGGGACCTCTTCCTCCTCAGGGGCGATCATGGGTGTGGGAGCAACTCGTTCCATGACTCCGCCCTTCCAATAGTCTCCACATGGCTTCTTCTGTTTATTTTTAGTTGTAGAATTTCTGTTCAGCTAGTCTTCAGGTGATTCTCAATGACGGTTGTTCTGCAGTTTAGTTGTAATTCTGAGGTGGTCGTCATAGGATGGGAGCACAGCATTTCCCTACTCTGCTACCTTGACTAGAAGCCTTGTCCAGGTCATTCTTGATACCCTAGTGTCTACTTTTAACCAGTTTGCTCTCTTCTTCACCTTTTTCAGGACACTCCTCACTTCCGCTCTCACAGTTCTGTGAGGGGAATCAAATGTACAGACAGAAGCATCAAGCAGGTGACAAGACTATCCTGGATTGGTTGGGAGCCAAAAATTCACAGACTAATTTTCAAGAAGCCTCATCTGTCATTTAGAATAATGCAACAGAGGAAGAAATAGTCAGGCATAAACCTCCTGGACCCACCTCTGAAATTTCAACATGCACAAAATTCCCTGAAGATGGAGTGAAAATGTAGATGTGGACTCAATGGGTCTGGGATGGGCCCAGAGGTGGCCTTTCTAATAGGAGCCCAGGTGATGCCAAAGTTTCTAGTCTGAGGACAGCACTTGGAGCAGCCTTGCTCTAGACCACAGTTTTCCAGACTACATTCCTGGGGTTTCCTAAAGATGCCGCAGGGGCCAGCCTGGGAATGTGAGAGGTTTTGAGTAAGAGTTCCCTTGGAAAAAAAAGGGGGGTTTTCGTGCTTTAAAAATAAGTTTGAAAACCACAGCTCTAAATATTCCATACATTTGGAGATACTTATGAGTACCGGAATGTGTGGCAAGAAATCTCTTTCCAAAAGATTTTTTTTTTAAATATACTTTGCTGACTCAGGGGAATCAGCAGCCATATTTGGACAGCTGACCTCACAATGACCTCCCTGCTACCTAATGGAAAACGTTGACGGTACTCAACTTAGAAACAATTCTATTTACATAGCCTCTGTGCTCGGGCTCTCGCTCTCTCTGTCTTTCTCTGTCTCTCTCTCCCGTGCTCCCATAGATGCTTATAGGAAGAAAGAATATTTACTTCTGGAATTCATCAGCTCATGCTGTTTACTTCCATTTGAGGCCAGAAATTTATTTTTCCCCCCTGTGGTTAAGTTTCTTATGGGAGAGAAGGGGAAGGAAGACTTCTAACATGCCATTATGAGAAATCGTTACTATCACTGAAAAATCAGACTAGCTTTCCCACACTTTGAGAGCTTTGCAGCCACAAGAGCAGAGAAAAAGAGATATTTGCCTATGGAGCTAAAAGAACCTTAATATAATCCCGTGCTCTTAATATAATCCAGTGCTATCTTCCATCTTCATCTGTGCTCTGCAAGGAGAGGATTCTATGATCAAACAATGTGGCAAAATGCTGAGTTAACCAAGCTTCTCTACTCTAGGATTTCTTAGAGTCTTTTATAAGCTAGCATGGTTATAATGCTCCGAAAGGCAGTTAAGCGTTTACAGTGTTGCCCAACTGTCCTGATCATAGAGCCCGCTTTTCTAGAACATCTCAAGGAATATTAGAATTCCATAACACCTAGCTGCTGGGACCAGCTGATAGAGCCCCAGCTCCAGAACGTCTAGGAAACCCCCCAAAACAAGAGGACACCTTCTCTGTCGTCTAGTTCTCAAAGTGACCAGACCCCAGGGCCTTCCGCCTCAGGAATAACAATTTCAGGAAGTTCCTTCCTAAGACTCTGGACAGCCCAGGAAGGATGTGACAGAGGCTGAAACCAAGTGCTGCTCCAGCAGGGCCGGGGCTGGATTTCATCCCTCTTTATGTCTCTCGAATGGCGCACAGAGAGCCATCTATAAATGTGGGCCTCACTGGATGTCAGGGGAATCATAGGAAGACGGTATGGAGAGCAGCAAGGAGGAGGTACCCAAGCCAACAGGGGTGAAGAGCTCCCAGGAGACCAGGGAGGTAGACAGAGAGAGAGAGAGAGAGAGAGAGACCTCTAGTGTATGGGAGTTGGGGTCCTAGAGAAGGCAAGGGAGCAAGGGAAGGGCAGGTGGGTGCAGGGCAGTAGGAATCAGCATGTGAGTAAGATTTGCTCGGGCAGAAGTCAGACAGTGCTTTGCTTTGCATGGAGTTCCTTCAGCTGTCCCGGAGCCTCTGTTCACTCAAACAGGGTAGTTGGACGGTTCTAAGGACCCTGCCAGGTCCGGCAGCAAAAACCCCAGAGCAGCCTGTGCCAAAATGAGACAATGGTGCATTTAAGGCATTTAAGGCAAGCTAGGTGGCCTTGGTGGTACACAGACAGACTTTAAAAATTTTTTCATAGTTATTTTTTTGTTTCGATATTTATTTGAAAAAATTATGAACCAGAACCTCAAGTCTCTGCTTTCTCAGATACTTTTGCTTTGATAGAGGCCGAAGCAGCTGGCCCCAAGGGCTTCAGCATATGCCTCCGTTCAGCTCTCGAGTTTTACACAAGTGGGAACAAAAATGACAAAATCGTAACCAGGCAATTGGTGACTGCGGTTGTAGATGCCCAGGAGAATTCAGAATTCCCTCAAGGAATGACTCTTTCCTGACCGTGGGAGGGAGCTGGTCCCTGGGCCACAAGGTGTGGCTGTGGGGTCTCGGGCTCAGCATGCACTCCCGGGCCCCCACGTCCTCGCCAGCCGGCCACCAGGGTCCACAAGCCACAGAACAGAGTGGGAACTCCGCTGATGTTCAGAGCAGCAGCAACGAACACGTGTGCCCTGACCAGGGACTTTGCTCTGCTCACTGAGTCTCTGGAACTCAGCTTCCAAGTCAAGACCTGCATCTCTGCTGGTTGTCCTGCAAAGTGACAGATGCCTGCGGAAGTCTGGGGATGAAAAGAAAATGCCAGAATGTGGGCAGTTTCTTGCCCATCCAGCAGCCTTACAATCTGGTGTCTGTCCCTTTAAATTCCAAACCCTGGATTTAATTTACTAAGATTATCTTAATTTGTACTGCTCCTAAGTGCACCTGGTGAAGCTGTATTTAAACCAATGTGAGAGAGCTCCTTCAGGTAACTCCAAATAGGTCCCCATTTGGTCCCTTAACGCTATAGTTTAGGGTGATATGACTCCGCATATGCAAATGGTCAGGCTTAAATAATGTAAAATATTCTATTTTCTGACTGTGGCTCCAACCTGGTTTAGGCAAGAAGCCTTGGTTCATTTATCACTCTCTTACAGGGAATAATAATAGTCTCTTGGATTTAGTGTCATTATGTGTCAGCACTATTCTAAGAACTTGACACTTCTTAACTCATTTAACCCCATGAGCCAGGGCTGGTTATCATTCCCATCTTACAGATGAGGAGAGTAAGGCGCCCAGAGACGAACACTCATGGTCACATGGCCAACAAATGGTGGAACTGGGCTTTCAAGTCCAACGCCTTAACCACTCGGCCATCGCTGCTACTGGAACTGGGCTTTCAAACCCTGAGCCACCTTGTGACCTCCCCAGGGAAAAGGTTCAGGACCTACTCATACATCCTGTCTAGTCATATGCTCAACAAAGCAAAACAAAGCAAAAACCAGCTACGTGAATTTGCACAATCAACAATTTTCAGTGTGGTTTGAGGTGACCAAAAAGTTTTCTCAAGAATAAGGTGGGAATCTATAAACATCTAGAGGCACCTCCAGGTGACTGGTTTCTAGAAATCAGACTGCATGCCTGAGGAAACGCACCAACTAGCCTTGGACGCCAAGCTGCCCTGGGGGGAGATAGAGAGGGGTGGGGGAGGTCGGGGATTGAGAAAACTTTCTCAAACCTTTGTCCTAGGGTTTGAATTGGGAAAGGAGGGTCAACCCTTCCATGGGGGACGCTTATTAGTGGCAGGGCATAACGGACTCGTTGGGTACAGGCTTGCAGTGCTGTGCAGTTACTGAGTTGTCCTTTGGACCTGGAATCCAGGCTGCCCCTGGGGACCACATTTCGAGTTTGTGCAGGTCAGTGAGCTGCTTCTGGCCCACCCTGGCCCAAGCATGAAGCACTAGGTCACGGGCCGTCACTGCTGCTCCTGGCCTGGAGAAAGCCCTATAGACAAGACAAGGTGGGCCGGGGGCCTGTCTCCTCAGGCCACAAGAGCTGGAAGGGCCAATACATGTGGCCATGCACAAGAGACTCTACCAGGCAGGTCCAACCTCTGGCCCAGGACAGCTTTGAATGCAGCCTGACACCAATTCTTAAAACACGGTAAGATATTTTTTGTATGAACTTTTTTTTTTTTTAGCTCATCAGCTATCATTAGTGTATTTCATGTGTGGCCCGAGACAACTCTTTTTCTTCCAATGTGGCCCAGAGAAGCCAAAAGCTTGGACACCCTGCTCTAGACCTTGAAGAATAAAATGGGTCTAACCTCCTCTGCCCTCAGGACTCAGCTCCTGCCTCTCCTAGCCATGCCCACTCCCCTGGAAGTCATGCTCAAAATACCGTCTCTGCCACTGAGTCCTACTTTCTGTCCCCCTTCAGCACCTCGCCTGTAACTCAGGCTGTGTGTGCACAACCGGCCACCTGACACCCTCACCGGGACATTTAGTGGGTATCTCCAACTTCATTCCAATCACCCTCCTACCTGCCCTGCTCCCTACTTCTGTTGATACAACCCTGCCCACCCTGATGCTCAGGCCAACACCCTCATGCAGTATCCTTGATTTCTTTCTTTCATATCTCACGTCAAGGTTGCCCACCAAAAACATCTGGTTCTCAAACCACTGTTGGGGTCTCATCCGAGACCCCTGCCTCCTGCCTGCATTGCTACCTTGTTTCCTGCTCTACAGGGTATCCCCAAGGAAGCAGAGGGCGCCCTTACTACCTGAGTCCTGTCCCTCAGGGCCCTCCGGGACCTGCTCTTTCAGTCTCATGTCCTTAGTGTCCTATCAGCCCCTCCAGCCCCTCTGGCCCCGTGCTGGTCCGGAGGTCCCCTCCACCCTCAGGACCTCCCCTCCACTGGGAATGCGCTCCCCGGGGAGCCAGCCAGCGTGCTCCCTCGCCTCTACGTTTGTGTTCTCATTGTCACTTTCTCGGGCAGGCTACTGGCCCGTGACGTCTCGTCCCCCTTTCTCAATTCCTTTGCTCCACAACGCTGTCTCCTTCTCATGCACCACAGAGAGTCCGTATTTGTGTTCACGGTCTGCTCCCTTCGGGGCAGAGTGTGGGGGACATTTTCGTCACTGCTGTCTCAGGCACTAAACCACCTGCCACCTAGTAGGGGCTATTGCAGGTGTGTCACACCAAAGCCCTGCCTGTCCCCTCAGGGCATTATGAAGAAAAGTGCTCTTTAAACACATGGGAGACTTAATGTTCTGATTTGTAATTCTTAAACTGAAGACTTTCTGGTCCCTGGCCCCAGGAATTGCCTGTGTCCCCAGGTAGTTCACAGCTGTATTTGGTCACAGCTTTCTGGAATTCAGTGACAAAGAACTGAAAGAGGGTGGTCCACGGGAGGACTCTGGACTGCGACACAGGGACTTTTGTCTCCTCTTGCCCAGGACCTTGGGGAAGCCTAGAGACCTGGAGCTACCTCGGGAAGCTGTCAGGTAATTGGGGCAGTGGGTAGCTGGCCGGGCACAGGTTGGCAGGTGACAGGCGGGACACTACGTTCAGATGGGCAGGTGACACGCACTTTGCCTCACAGAGCCCAGAGTGGGTGGAACGTTCTGGTCTCGTGTGTGTCTCCTCACCAGCTTGAGTTCCTGGGGAGCAGGGTCCCGCTCTGACCTGGGGCACCCACCTGATGGCCTCTGGGGACATTTCCTTCGTTTGCACATTTCTGGCATGAGCAGGGCCTCTGTGGGGTGCACGAGTAGAAGGCATGGATCCTCCGATCTCTGCCTTATGGTTGGTTTCGTGGAACTCACCAGGCCCTTTTCATGCAAGGCAGCTGTGTCTGCTACGAGGATGTTTCAGAGTGGCCTCACTTCTCTACCCGCCCTGGGTGACCCACGGGACATCCTGGAGACCAGGAAAACAATGAGCCAGCTGTCTCAGAAGAGAGAATGAGACTGCTGCCAGCAACCTGGGAAGAGACAGGAGCGTGGAAACTGAGACCAAGCAGATGCTCTCACGCCCAGCCCTCCTGCTCTTCTAAGGGAACGTGATGACAAGGACCAGATCAGCCAGATAGCCCAACACTCACTCCTAACCAGGACCCTGGTTGCACCTCCTCACCCCCCACGGAAATGCCCCCTAGCCAGGCTGACCACACACCCCGTTTCCAACAGGACGTCTGGTCAGCCTACTGACACCTTGAAGTTGGCCCAGTGAGCCTAGGCTGACCAGATGTCCTGCTAGAAACAGGACAGAAATGGGACATCTGGTCAACCTACTTCTAGCTCACTCCGAGCTCTCCCCTTTTCTAGCCATTCGCAGTTTTGAGGGGATCATGTTCGAAGGCTTCAAGCCTGGGATATTTTTCTACCACTGTGCTTGGGCCTTTGTAAGGGACCAAAACTGTGACCTCTAGTGTCGTGTCAATCAAGACAGCCCCCCAAGTCCTCCTGTCCCTTCAGGCTTTTCCCCTCAAGCTCCCCAGGCTTTTTCTCCCAAAGGGAGCCTAACATGCCAGGAGAGCTGTCCCCAGCTTGGAATCCCCCAGCCCCCCAAAGCCGTGATGAACAGCTCCGTTTTGCACGACAGCTACTCAGCTCGTGGATCACTGGAAAACTCAGCTCCATTGTGCATAAGAAAGTTGGAAAGAATGTTGGTCTTCACTGGGATTTAATATGACAGGTTTCTGGCTCTGAATGTGGAGATTAACTCTTCCGTTCTTAAGGAAAGAAAAAAAAAAGAGAGAGAAAACACCCTCCAGAACCTCTGAAATAGCAGTTTACTGGAAAAAAGTGCAGCTTTGAAAGCATCAGAGGCAGCCCAATTTGCACGTTTCCTCTCTCCGGGGCTGCATATTTTCTGTGTCTGATAATATGTTTGCTACGCCTCCTCCGGGCCAGGGACACATCCAGTCAGTTGTCAGCCCGAAGCATGTAATCTCTTAACCATAAGGCTCCCACATCTGCCAGCCACTTGCTGCATGGCTGGGTCATTAACGTGGCTTCTAATTTTACTCTTTGAATTTCACATAAAAACGTTTTCATGAGTGTATGTAATTCATACTTTGCAGCTCCGGAGAGTTCTGAAAGAGAAACCTATGCTTTTATAACCCACATCTCTGAAGGAGACGGTTTTATTTTTACATCTCATTTCCTCCCCCCTGCCCCTTCCCCAAATGCACGATGAAACAGACGAATGAAGCACGAGCTCCTTCCCCCCAAAACGTGTTCAAATATTTCTCTCGGTTTGGGTGAAGAGCCCCCTTCAGCTCCTGCTCCTACGACTGGTCACAGGCGCTCTTGCCCATGTCACAGTGAGACTCGTGTTGTGGGTCTCCATTCATCCATCTCTAAAAAACAAACTGAAAATTGGCATAAGAAGGACGCCCCCTGAGTCATCTTGAGAGAATTCACTTTTAAAGCTTGCCTCCACTCTCATGCCTGTTTTTACTGAAATGAGCTGGATTTAGTCATGGTGGGCTGCTGCCAACTTAGTTCACTCTTCCCGTTTCCCCCTTCTCCAGACCTGCCCTCCCTCTCCCAGGTGGAAAGCAACTGCGTTTGATTAAATGCAACTTGGGATCAATCTCTTTATTCGGGGACTCGCCCCCATTAATACAGTGTGCGGTATTTTTGAGGGACGAGCTCCAACCGGCTGGAGCAGACATGTTCGATCCAATAACATAAGCATCTGAGCAAGCATCTGTCTCACAGTTCCTCCAGCCGTGTTGATCATTAACCAACTCCTGGACAATTTCAAAAGGACATCCCATCTGAGCAGTCGCCTCCTGTTTGGGGTCTTCTGGACGGAAGGCTTGATGAAGCATTTAAAGTGAAGGCCCAGAACTAAGGGTTAGTCGGCCTATGAACTCCTGCTGGAAGCTCTGAGGTGTTCTGCAGACCCGTGTCCCTTCCCGCCAAATACATTTTCTGTGGTCCCGCCCAGGAGAACCGGAGAGCGGTTAACTCCGAACTGGAAGGTCAGAGTTAACAAGGAAACTCTTTTTATTTTTTTCAAGTTCAGGAAAGTTCAAAAGCAGGGCCGCCGCACAGCGTTTTGCGTGAAGAGCTGCACCTCAGATGCAGGGGCTGATGAACGTCCCCCAGGTCAAGGTCAGGTCCCTCCATTGCTCGTTACATGCGCAGTAACTGTTGGGTGCTGGGTCCTCTCTTAGCCCCGGGGACAGAGTAGTAAAGCAGAACCAAAGTGCTGCTTTCTTGGCACTTACAGTCTGGCGTGGGGAGAAACACAATGAGCAAATGATTCGACTATGGCATTGCCACTTTTCTACCAAAGAGCTAAAGAAGGTTTTCTAGATTCTTCTGGAGACCCGGGGATTTACTACCTTCCTAGAGTTCTTTTTTAAAAAAAAAAAATTACCTGTAAGACATATTGTAAGCGCGAAAGGCTGGTGAAAGGGTGAGGGGCTGCAGCAGTGGGTTACCTGATGATGGGGAGCATCCTAGGAGGAACCCAACCTAAGGATTTCACGTGGAGGCCACCAACTTCCGGTGTCTAAACGTCTCTAAGACGACAGGCGGACAGAAGGGCATGGGGCAGCGACTTGGAAAGGCAGGAAGGGAAGTGGGGAGGAGGTGGGGAAAGAGGAGGCAGGAGGTGGGCAGGGGGAGGAAACAAGGGGCACGGGAGGGCCCTGGGGCCCCGGATGGCATCCTCCTCCAGGTCGAGCCCCTGGCTGCATCGATCACTGGGGCGAAGCCTCGATTCTCTGCTGTGAGTTTCAAGGTGACCTTGGTCAGGCCTGGAGTTCCCTTCCTAAGCGCTTCCCTTTGTCCACGTCACAGCAAGAGCCCCGGCCCCGAAGGCGCGGACATGACCCAGGGGTTGCCACTGTAAACCAAGATTAATTCGAGACCGTCGTAAAGGGTAGGAGCACTTATTTGAGAAGAGGGGCTGCAGCCTGGGAGACCCTGTGCAGGGGGACAGAGCAGAAAGCAGGATGTCCCCACGGTGGCGCCGGCGAGTCACCCGGCCCAGTGAGGGCATCTGGCAGCTCGGCCTGAGGTTCTCCCCAGACTGCAGGGTACCCGAGGAGCCCCTGTCAGCACCTGGCCACCAATCTCCTGTTACTCATAAAGTTGGGGAGTCCGTCTGAGTAGATGCATTCCGTCTCGGGGTCCACCGTACAGGGCATGTTGCAGTGAGGACTCAGGTATCAGCAGAACTGACCCCGAACCAGGCAGCACTCCAGTCACTCCTGCTGCTGCCCACAGGCTGAAATTCCCACAGCTGCGTCCTTGGAACGATTTACCGTATTTTGCCGTGTGTCACGCACACCTTTTTGCTCAAATTTGTGAACGAAACATCAGGATGCACATTATACACGGAGAGCAATAATTCCGTATCTACGTGAATGTTTTTAATTCTTTTATTTATGCTTCTGAGTTCAAAGTGTAACTCTAGAAATCACTAACGCTATCCGCATGCAAAATACTACCCACCCTGGAATACGATAATACATTAAATGCTAAAATTCTTCTATAGTACAAAATACCAAGTACCTACATATAAAAAATAAAAATTTGAATTAAAAATGAAAGCAAAAGATTTCTTTCCCCTGAAAGTTTGGGCCAAAAATGTGCGTGCACGTGATACACGGGTGTGCATGATACATGGGCACACGGTACATGGCACAATTGGGTACATTTTTTAATGAAGCACATATTCCTGCCACTGTGGTCAGCTGTGGGCACCTCCTCTGGTGCTCTGGTCACCTCCCAGGAGAGGCACAGAGCTGAAGACGCTGATACCGGGCTCTGGGGTCTGAGGGGCTGCCCCTTGAGATTACAACACACAGGTCTCAGGGCTGTTTCCAAACTACCCCTCTTCCTCCCTCTCTCCCCTCCCTTCCCTCTCCTTTCCTCCTCCTCCTCAGTTCTTGGCGGAGTGAAGCCTGCTCTATTGTAGTGTACAAGATCTGTGGTGTTCACCCACAGTTCCTGACTCACAGCTCCCAAAACTCTTGGAATTTCCTAAGGGCTGAACAGGAAAAGCATGTCTTTTGTTATGTTAATGAGGCGGCGTTTGGAAAACACCTAAGGGTTGGGGCTAGTTGCTAATGGAGCCAACCACGTGATTAGAGGGTGGTAACTTTCAACCCCACCCCGTGAACTCTGGGAGGAGAGAGGGGCTGGAGGTTGAAACAATCATCAATGGCCACTGACTTAGTCAATCCAGACTGTAACGAAGCCCCTATCAAAACCAGGAGGACAGCTCACCGGCCTGTATTTCGGAGCCTCCGCGTCCGGAAGCAGAACATTTCCGGGTGCCACTGTGCCCGGGGTCCCACATTCCTGGAGGACAGACGCTCCCTCCTTCAGGACCTGGCTCTGTGTATCTCTTCATCTGGTTGTACTTAATATCCTTTGTAATAAGTCCGTGATCGAGTAAGGAACACGTTTCTCTGAGTTCTGTCAGCAATTTAATCGAACTCAAGGGGTGGGTCAGGGGAACCTCTGATTTATGGCCACTTGATCAGAAGTCCAGGTGACAACCTGGACTTGCAATTGGCATTCTGAGTTGGAGGGATGCTCTGGAATCTATAGTGGTTGGTCAGCAGCACAGGTATGATCCTGGGCTTGTGTCTGGCTTCTAAAGTGTGGACGTTGGGGTTGGGGGCAGTCCTTTGCCTGTTGTATCTGATGCGATCTCCGGGTAGATAGTGTCAGAATTGAATTGTACGACACCCAGCTGATGTGCATGAATTGTTTGTTGGTGTGGGGGGATTCCCCCCTATCAGGTTGGAATTGGGTCCAGGAACCCCCATTCAAAGCCTCTACCTGGAGTCTTCTTCCTATAGCAGGTGGATGGACAGAAGGGAAGGCCAGGCTAGAGCAGCACGTCTGCGATGTTGGGTTACCTCAGGTTCGATGACAGTCCTGAATGAATGGTAGAAAGTGCCAAGTGAGAGCTTAGAATGACAGAGGCCGCCCGGACCCTCTCACATCCCTCTGACCCAGAATCCCCTCTCCAGGTCTCCACCTGCCCGGATGGCAAGGCTCGGGAAGGGGCTGCAGCTGGCCTGTGCAGCGTTAGGAGAGCCGGGGTTCTTTGTGGAGGAGGCTTCGGGGTCATGAGCGTGTCTGTACCACACTAGGCTCTGGGTTTTGAATCCAGCAACAACTACTGACAGCGAGTAACTTAACCCCTCAGTGACTCAATTCCCTCACCTGTAAAATGGGCATAACAAAAGTATAGGTTTTGGCCAGCGATGAAGTCACAGGTCACTAAAATTAGTCAAGAGAGAAATTTAATGGTGTGTCTGAGTGGCAGGAGGTCGGGCAAGTGTACGAGAACCTCCCCGAGTAGAAGGAAAGCTGAGTATTTATTAAGCAGCACAAAGGCGGCCTGAGGGGAGGGGGTTAGCAGGGGGAGGTTTTCCTTGGTAGTCCTTGGGTTTCCCACATCTTGCTCCCGTGGTCCCCTGCAATGGGGGGGTCCCGCCTGCAACCTTCCATCATACAGCGGTCCTGTCACTCATCACGAACTTGTGGCCTGGGACAATGGTGGGCAGGGGCGAAGATTGATTGGTGGTAAAGCAAAACAAGCAAAATAGATGGCTTCTCTCTTTTTTTCTTTCTTTTCTTATGGCCTAACAAAAAGTTCCTACCTCTGAGGTAGGTCAGAGGTTTGAAGGAGCTAATACATGGAAAGAGGTCAGCCCAGTGCTTGGTACACATGAGGCACCAGACAAGGTCACCCTGATCATCTCCGAGGCTCCAGCAGGTCACGCGGAGTAATGATCACCTTCTAACATGAAGGGCACGATGTGGCCATCCCTTATGAGCAAGGGGGACCACAGGCCACTCTGGACACTGCCTGAGTGAGCGATTCCCTTAGTGTTTATGAAAAAGCACCGAAACACCAGTATCGAATGGCTAAACAAACCCAGATTGTTGTTGGGGATTTTGATGGGGAGAGGATTAACTCACTTCCAAGTGCCTTGGCTCCATCCCAGCACTATTTACTTAGCTGAGAACTGCCTTTCAACACCAGCCTGATGAGACAGAACAGGCGGTCTGAGCCTGGGGGCGGTGTAATGGGAGGACAGGGGACCAAGTGGACACATTACAAAGACATTGGCACCGGTTCTCTGCTGGTTTCCTTACTTGGCCAGGCCTCTAACTGAGACACGGAGACACGGGAGACTCTTACTTTCTTGTTTAAGAAAGAAGTGCATAATCAGGCTTATCATCAAGCCACGCAAGTCTCCATTGGGTTATGGGAGCTTTCACCAGCTTACTTTTCCAACTAGTTAATGGTGATTATTATGATTTAAATACTTCTCCTGTAACATCCCCAACAATTTATGTGCAAATGTGTTAAGAGATGTTTTCTGCCAGACCCCTGAGTTTCTGCTTAACGTGCTTCTTTTCTCATGTGAAACCACAGCCTATGGAACTGAATGGCTCTAACTGCACACTTTTGAGGATCTGCCTGTTCTGGATGGACTTGCTATGGCGTGTGTCCCCTGTGAGCCTGGCCAAGGTGGGGGTGCTGTCAAAGGACCTGAGTGAACACCGTGTGTCAATAACTCGGGCCTATGTGTGCCTACAGAGCATCTATGGCAGAGCCCCCATGGAGAGGGTGTAATATCATTGGGCATCCAGTTCAGTTTGTTTAGGTAGAGGAGTTTAGGTATGTTCTCTCAGATTTTAAGAAGAGATGGTAAAAATATGAAGCTTTGATTTTTTTTTTAGGACAGATTTTTTTAGGAACCAATTAGCTGAGAATTATCATACTCGTATTTTGTGGCATATAATGTGCTCCTGTGTATAATGCGCACCCACAGTTTTGGCCCAAAATTTTGGGGAAATAATTTTTTGTTTTAATTTTTTAATTCAAATTTTTATTTGTTTATATTTAGGTAGTTGGTTTTTTGTATTATAAAGGAATTTTAACATTCTTTTATAATACGCATTATCATATTCGAGTATATTTTGCACACAGATATCATTATTGATTTCTAGAGTTACACTTGTAACTCAGAAGCATAAATAGTCGAATTAAAATGATTATATAAATGTGAAATTATTACTACCCCTGTATAATGCACATTCTTATTTTTCCCTCACAAACTTGGGCAAAAAAAGTGTGTATACATGGCAAAAATACGGTATTACAAGTGTTTATTCAATATAGTGATACCTCAGTACTGGTTGTTCATCAGTTCTGGGAGGTGCAACAAGTACCAAAAAAATGACAAGGACCAGGACAAAATTTTCCTGTCAAAATGCATTGAGTACCAAATTCAAGTAATTTCAAAGCAGTCGAGCACCAAGGTGGGTTTGAACAGCGTTAAGAGCTAGAGACCTGTGGTCTGTGCCACCCTCAGCAGAATGTGGGGGGGGACCCGACATCTCCCGAGGGGCTGCCACAGGGCTGGGTTTCTCTTCTCCCTGCACCCCTCAGTTGAAGCAGCAACCCCCCACCCCCTGCATCCTTCAGCTGAGGAAATGGAGGTGTAGGAAGGGGCATCACTCCCCACTTCACAGAGAGGAGTGGCGGAGCCAGAATCCAAACCCAGATCTGGCTGGCTCCTGGGCCACTCGCTTTTCCACTGGGCCGCTGAGGCTCACAGAGTTACCTGGGGTCCCCGAGCATGGGGAGAGAGACTCTACCTAGAGACGACGGGGAAGGCAACAGAGAGAGGGTGTCAGTGAACTGGAAGGGGAGCCGAGGCCCTCTGTGTCCAGATGCCTTTTCCTTCGTGGCCCGTGGCCCAGAGCCACAGCAGTCGCCCTTGGGGGCCAGGGCGTGGAGAGGACTCTGCTTTCTGCCGCTGCTGGAGCACATGCCACACGACTGGGGTCGGATAGTGAGGGACGAAAGAGGCTTCTTAAAATCCATCCCTTCAGCCCAGAAAGACAGGAAAGCCATGCAGCCTGGGGGCCCGGCCCTGGAGGAATGGGGAAGGCTGGGCCACTGGCTCAGGGAGGTGGGAATGGGTATTCCTAGCTGCTAAGATTGCATCACTGGGCACAGGTGAATTCAGGTGATTCTTAGAAGGGTCAGAGAGATGAGGCAGAGAGAGGAGGGGTCTTCACAGCTTCAACAAAGTAGCCGGGAGTCTGTGGAACTGCCCGTACTGCAGCCCACATGCATCACTCAGATTCCTGTCGTGGTGGGACAGCCATCACCCTCATCTACCACAGCTCGAGTTTGGGTGTGACACTGTACAGAGTGGTTTGAGTGGGCTTTTGGCTGGGGAGCAGGGTGAGGAAGGTGTCATTCGTGGTCACTGTCCTGGGTTTCGGCTCAGCCTCTCTCAGATGTCAACCTAAAATAAAAAATAAACAAGCTGAAACCCACCAGCACATGCAGCCACGAAACGTGACTCACCTTTAGAATGCAATTAAGGAAACTGTGGAGCTTCTGTCGTGGGGCCGATTTAAATACTCCAGAGACAGTTCTCTGTCATATCAATAAAACATCTGGCCTGATCTTCAACATTCAGAGCCCCCAAGGAAGAGAAAAAGTCCATATTGGAAAACCATTTAAGATCCGTGCTTACAATTTCATGGGGGACACCTCCCGGAAGGGTCTCCTTTTGGCAGTATTTCTGAAATGACCTGGTGGTGTATTTTCACCAGTTTTCACCTTCAGTATTAATACCAGCACACTTCCTATCTAAAATGTTTCTTATAATTGTGTAATTACACACCTCATTTATCCAATTGGTAAGCCAAGAGACTGATTAAATATTAACACCTGCTAGGTTCTGCTGGTGTCATTAGTTGGGAGCAACCCTGTAATCTCAGGTAACACACGATGGTAATTATCCATCCTTCACGTTCACACTTTGTGGAGAACGCAGAGCAGTCAATCCAGATTAGGTGGCCCCGTAGAAAATGCACTGTCTTTAAATCCTGTTTTATCTCCACAGTCTCAAGCAAGGTGCATTTCAGCCCAGCTCAGGGTTCTTAAGCGTAAACCAGCCGGAGCTGGGTAATGGCTGGGGGAGGGAGGCGGGGCCGGCTTAACAAACAGCTCACTCCCCCTGTATCCAGACCTCTCCAGTCATAAATCCAACTGGGCTTCAGAAGTTATAATGGAATTTTGATCCAAAGCACCAAGATGGAGAATCTGGTTTAGAGCTGGCAACCCTCATTTTGCTCAACAGTGCTGAGTCCAGCAGAGTTTGCCTTTGTAATTCTTCCACAGGCTGAGGAGTAGCAGAAAGTGAGAGGCCTCTGGCGTGGTCCTGGAGCCCTGCCTGGACCAGCCCCCCGGGTCCTTCTGTGCTGGCTGCCTGCTAAACGAGGCTGACCAGATGTCCCATTTTAAATGAGGCAGAAAGCAATGGTACTGTCCCGTTTCAAACAGGACATGGTCAGCCTACTGACATCTTGAATTTAGCCCTGTGAGACTAGGCCAACCATATATACCGTTTGATAGAAAACAATGGCCCTGTCCTGTCTGAAGTGGTACGTATGGTCAGCCTACTTCCCAATCCCCGGTTGGTGGGTTATCACGTGGAATTGCAGTCTGTTCAGACACAAGAACACAAGCGGCCCACACTGCTGAGGCTGAGGGCCTCCCTGGAATGTCCCTACACCTCAGTCACACACTGGGGAGGATGGCGTGACCTGTCCAGCCCCGCAGGCTGACCGAAGCAGGGTGTCTCCACTCAGCACAGGAGGCCATGGTGACCTCCCTTCTGACCTTGGGGTGCTGCCGGTGTACATCTGGAGGGCAGCTTACCTTGAGAAGGATCCTATCACATTTCTTTGTAAATATGATGTGTTGCTGTGTTCAACTCAGCTGATAATGAGACATTAATGAGAAAGAATTAGCCAATTACAACTCAAATCACGTTAAATAAACACACTCTTTGCTGAACTTTGTAGGAATGTCTAGAAGTATTTGGGCCCAGCTTAAAAACCTATTAATATGTGGACATTTATGGGTGCAAGGAACAGGTGAAAAGAGAAGGCAGAGACCAGGCAGAGCTGATACCGATAAACCTCTGAGCAGGGCGGGACCTGGAGGTCAGGCAACCGGCCGGGAGATGCCAGGTCCCTTCAGTGTTCATGACAATGACCTCATCTACTGTGCTCATCGCTGATGCTGTAAACCTCATGCCCAATTGCTTTATACATTAAGTGATTAAAGAGGGTGACCTCTGTGTTACCTGTCAAAAACCACCTACTTTAGGTCAGGGAGGAAGAAGACACCTCATCTGCTCGATCTTAATTATCCTGGAGATTTTGGTAGTTGTTCGTTTATTTAATACCGAAGTCAGGGGGAAAATATCATACTCACAGGGAGCAAAATTACATGATACTTGATGCTCTATTGAAGAAACTCAGGACATTAAAGTTGTTTCTATAAATAGCCTGGGGACTCCTTACAACTCACTTTAAAACTCAGTAGACTTGATCACTGGCCCCAGCTTGCTGATTTCTTATTTTGGCAGCTGACCTAAGGATTTGCTCCCGCCCAAAGGCGAATTCCACTGTTAAGCCTTTCTCCCCTTCTGACGTTTAACATAGAAGTTTCATTTTTGCTCCACAACTTCTTAGCCCTTCACCTCCTTGTAAACATGGAAGTTATCACACTCCAGTGCCCCTGGGCAGGGCTTCCTTACCAGCTCCTGGCTGCCAGATGCCTGATAAGCACTGCACCCCAGCACCACCTACGGTGGCCTGGCCTTTGTGGGTTTATCATTTTTCTTCTCTATTTTGCGGCTGGGAATGCTTTTCCACAGCTGGCAATAGGTAGGCAGTGCCCAGAGTCACCGAGCCCCCGAGACCTGCCAACCCTGCTTGAGCCCTGCCTGAAAAATGTGGCTCATCTTCGGGCCACAGTGAGGAAAACGCACGAGTTTAATTGGTTCTGACTTCAGGACTCAGACATCGTTTTCCCTGGAGGTGTGCATTGCAGGGACGGCTTGACCACAGCCAAGTCCTTCCTAAACAGGCTGAAATTCACCAGCTTCCGTGATCGTTTGTAATGGGAAGCCGTAAGAGCATTCGAACATTTAATTACAATATTTTGTAATTGTAAATCACCGGTGACATTACAGAATGCTCTTGGTGACCGGATACAATGTGGATTTCTGTGTGAGAAGGCAGAAATGCTCAGCAAAAATGAATTGTAGGCATCTTTTCTCTTCCTTGATCTTCCTCAAAAGGGACCAATTCAAATAGATAATTTGACTTGATTGTTTTTAATTACAGGGTAAACATTTGCAAAACAAATCTAGGATAAAGGTGAACACAAGTCAGTTGGTAATAAAAATGCAGGCTCCAATTCTTCTTGGATGACAGCTGCAATGAGTTTAATATATTCTTGCTCTGTGGAGAACACAGAACATTTAAAACTGCAAACAACCGAATTTAATTAGCAGACCTGGTTCAGAGCAGCTTGGTGAACTGGAGGGCAAGAGACTCATATCATCCACCCATAGTTGGATCAGGAAAGCATTTGAGTTCACGGCTGATAGGAATTGGTGAGGAAACCATTTAAAATTGGGGCCTGAGCTTTTCCATCCAGCCATATCTGGCAAGCAGATCCACAAAGAGAATTCAGCTGCTAATGTTTTCAATCCCTCACCTTACATAAGCCCTTAATTCATCAGAAAGATATAAACGTGGAGGAAATGCAGTCGGTGTTGAAAGATGGACTACTAACTGCATTGCTTTCAAATGCAAGTGAATCCCAACAGTAAGGTTCAATTTGGAATTCCCTGCACTCATCAATCACGATCAGCTGTTGTGGAGAGAAGCGGGTGCTGTGCCTGCTCCCCACCTCACGGGAGGTTGTTCCTGCCGGAGCCCAGCCCCAGGCTCCCTTTTAGAGCTAGTGGCGTTTCCTTCTTGGGAGAAGAGAACACCCATTTATTTTCAAGAAGTATGGGCCTTTGCCTTGGTGTCCAGGATGTGTATTTTCAGTTGCTTAGCAAGGCCATTACTTTTACAGCCCTGGATCGCATAAATAGCGCGGTTCACACATTTAATTGGTTTGACTGGTCTGGCTGGGGAACCCTGATGGTCACCTGTGCTCTGCACACAGGTCCTTCCTTTGTTTAACTAGTTGGTAACCAAGTTCCCCGAAAGAAGCACCTCAAGGCCCTCGAGAGTGAGGAGCACAACTCCCTCCGGAAAGCAGAAACATCCTGGGGTTCCTCACCCTCCAGGGCAGACCAGTTCCACTCAGTGGACCCTCCTCAGGCCTGCACTTCCCTTACGAGAACGGAACCACCGGTGCTCCAGGGCGAGCCAGGGCAAGAGGGCGGTTTGAATAGCGGGGCCTTGCCTCTGCCCCGTCCTGTGCAGGGGGCAGCCTCCCACTTTCATCCTGGGCATGTCCAGTACCCCCTTTCTTCATGAAAAGTACTGTAAACTTGCAGTTTGCACACGTTCTGTGAGTTGCACACCACGCCACTGTACTTTGCAAATATCCCTCGATGGCACTGTGTTCACAAATCCCAGAGCCTTGTGGTGTGTGGGCGAGGGGTCGGTGTGACCGTTCACAGTTTTTGCCTTCCTGGTGGAGGCCAGAACTCAAGCCTCTGGGAGGATGGCACTCTGTGCTTACGTCAGTGACTCATACACGACGAGACAAGAAACAGAACCAGGCCTCCCTGCCGGAAGGGAGCACTTTGTGTTGGCATCTCAGGGGGTGCGGGCTGGATGGCAGGGTGTGAGTTTGGGGGAGGAAGAGAGGGGGAGATGAGAGCATGCCTGGTGGGGGGGAAGCTGCCCTGCTGGTGGCGATGGCCCGGATGCAGAAAGCCCACCCAGACGTGGCGAAGGCCGGCCGGGCACGTGGCACGCAGGCTGCTGGGGGCGTTAGCCCTGCAGGGCGCCCTCTGGTCACAGCGCCCCCCACAGACCCTGACTGAGGCTGCGCCCCCCACAGACCCTGACTGAGGCTTGGGCAGATGGAGGGTAAAATCAAGGAATGAGAGCTCACTGTAAGAAACTGAGGGCTACCTCCCAGTTTGGGGCCCAATAAAAACCTGTGTCACTGTTTGCAGAGGTGGGCTTAGGCTTGCGTGGTTGCCGCGGGAGAGCAGCGGAGGCTGCCAAGGAAACGGCTGACCCCTCAGTGACCTGGGAGAGTTGCCAGAGGAACAACTGTGCGCACGGAGAGGCGAGGCCTGCAGAGCAGAGTGGTGTCACCAGAGGAGGAGGCGGGAAGGGCAGAGCGCGTCAGCTCTGAGGTGGGACCCAGCAGCAGACACACGCGTTATCTTCACCCCCATTGCCTGGATGGCCCAGGTCCTGATGGCCTGGCTGTAAGACCATGGTTACACCATAAATGTCGGTTTCAAACGGAGATAAGCTAACCCCGGAGGGCGGGGTAGGGGAGATACTCCGCAGGCTTCAGACTCAGCGGACTTCAGCGATGGCTGGTCTTCACTGTGTCTTCATGCCCATTTAAGACCAGGCTGACCAGACGTCCCGTTCTAAACGGGACAGAAAACAACAGTACGGTCCCATTACAAACAGGACGTCTGGTCAGCCTACTGACACCTTGAAGTTAGCCCAGTGGGACTGGGCTGACCACACGTACTGTCTGAAATGGGACAGGACCTTCGTTTTCTGTGCCAGTTATACCAGAAGTCGCTGGCTATCCTGAGTAGACTGCCCATGACACGGACTGTCCTGAGCCCCAAACACCCTCTCATCCCCGACAAGAGAGCCAACTTTGAGCCTCAAACACATGATTTCCTACTTATGATCTCAATTCTGTAGTAAACTGCCCGGTTTTGGGGACCAGAACCTTTTCTTCTGGGATTGTTACCAAGAAGGCCAATTAGTGCCCGTTACAGCAATGGGTTTTGTGACGTGGAAATGATCCCAGCTGTACCTGGACGGAACGCCCCAGTTAACCCCACTGGACCCAGACAAGCATGAGTCCTTTGTGAAACTGGCATAGGCTTGCCCTCTTTAACAATAAAGGCCCTTGGCATTATAGCAATTATTCCTACAATGATTATTTTCCATAGACGATGATGTGCGTGTTGGAAGCAGGATTGCTGTACACTGAGGAAAATCAAAGCGGAATGAAAACATTCAATTGCCGGCTAATACCCGCCGATGTCCTTCTCCCCCAGTGCCTTCCATGTCACGAGAGCCACACGCCGTGCACGTGGAGCCGTGCAGCTGAGCAGCAGGACCTCCCAAGCAAACCCGCCTGACGGGCGGTCCGTCCCCGAGGCCGTCCCCAGACCACTGCCATCCTGCTCCAGGCTGGCTCCTCAGGCCGGTGACCCCACCGTGGGCGTACTGGAGACGGGGTTCTTCCGAGCGTGAGCACTCAGGCACTGTGTGCTGATTTGGGAATCTCCTCGGAGGACCCCTGAAGAGTTCCATAAACACTTTATTTTGGCAACTTGGGACAGACTTAAGCTGCAATAAAAAGGGGAACCAGACCTATTTTCTTCAAGCCAACACACTAAAATTAAAAAAGAGGGGCCCCTGAGAAATACACACGGGTGAATGTGAATTAACTAGGTGTTACCTCTGAAGGGTTTAGGCCAAGTGACAGCTCAGTGTGAAGCAGACGTCCCCCCTCCCCGTGGTGCTGGGTGTGCGACACGGAAGCGGCGGTCAGCATCTGTCTGTGTCAGTGAGAGACTGGGTCTAATTACAGACTTGCTCCCTGGAGAGAGGATGGAAAGATGGCGATCACGTTGAAGTCTCCGGGGTCTGTCTTTGACCATGTTCTCCCACTGTGACTCAGTTACTCTGCAGGCCTGGCAAATGGCTGAGGATTCAACAGGAAAATGGGGCTTCGTGGGGAAGGAAGCTGTCACACCCAGCAACTTGCAACGCTGGCCAGGTGGGGGAGGGGCAAGGATGGAGGGCAGAGGGAGCCTCTTGGTTCCGGTACTGCGAGGATTGCACCTTCTTCAGAGGTCTCCATTTCTGTGACACCATTTTATCTGAATGAGGCTGAGAAAGGACAGACAATTTCAAACCCAGCTCAAACCCGAAGAGTGGGCAGCTCCAGGCTAGTGAAACTTTGAAAAAACGTCTCAAAACCCGGTGGCTCACTGGGGTGAGCTCTTAACTGGGCAGCAATGTTTCTTGATCCCTAAGTGACAGTCTTGCTCTTCCCCGAGGGGGCACTTCAATAGTCACGCAGGGTGTACTGGAGAAGCACTGGCCACAGGGTGTCTGAAATTCACAGCATTAGCTTGAGGCCATCCTTCAAAGGACCCAGAAAATGCAAATTTATGGGTAGAAATGAGAGTCACTCATCAAACCCAGGACAGCAGGGACCTGAGGGATGGTGACAGCCCAGAAAGGACATGATGGGATGGGACAGGGGCAGAAAGTCCAAAGTCTATGGTCATATATTTCAGATTGCATTTGCTCACTAGTGGGTCATGAAATCAATTTTGTGTGAGGTAGCCAGGATTAGGAAAGGAAATTGGAACAGAACATGGCATAATGCAATGTGACTCATTAGATATACGGTATTACTATTTTTATGAACTCCAACTTTCGTCCTGATTGGAGGTCTCTATGTCTATATATGTATGCATGTGTGTCCTGGGTTGAAAAGATGTCTTTGTCACTGTGGGTCATTGTCTGTGTGGTACTGTCAGGCAGCAGGGTGAGGAAATGCATGGGCACCAAAGCAGAGGGGTAAGATGAAATTTCCCTCCTTTACAATTTTGCTGAGACCTTCCTGAATAGTAATAGAACAGGCTATAGCTTAATCTAGAAAAGCCATTTTTTTCAACTAAAAAAATACAGCAAAACATTCCAATAATGCCCAAGTCAGAGTCCTTCCTTCCCATCTCCCAGTACCCCTTTGCTGAAGCAACCTTCCAGAAGTCTCCTCTGCATATACAAGCCCACCTCTGCCCCTTCTCACCCTCCCTTTCTTCCTTCTTTTAAAAAAACAATTAAGAGCACACTCTACATTGTTTTGCATTTTGCTTCCTTCACACAATATATATACAAGGGCTGTCTGAAAAGTATCCAGCTGTGTCATATGAAAAATAGAGGCATTGATGGCTGGATTTTTTTTTAAGACATTCTCGTACTTCAGCACAAAAAGTGCTATTTAATCTTTTATACTATGTAGGCTGACCAGACGTACCATTTGAAACTGGACAGAAAACAATGGTACTATCCTTTTGAAACAGTATGCATGGTCAGCCTAGTGTCATTGGGCTAAATTTAAGGTCAGTAGGCTGACCATACATGCCATTTGAAATGGGATAGTAACTGTTTTCTGTCCCATTTCAAATGGTACATCTAGTCAGCCTAATACTGTGGCATGGTATTCCAGCATATGGTAGGTATACTGTAATTTTTTTTTTAAACCAGCTCTGATAAACATTTAAGTTATGTCTGATCATTTGCTTATTGTAAACAATGCTGCAGTGAACATCCTCACACATTTGTCTGCACTTGCACGGTCAGATCTATAGGATACCTTCCTAGAAGTGGAGTTTCTGGGTCAAAACATTTGTGCATTTTATGTTTTGAAAGTCAGTGTCAAATTTCATTTGCTTCATTGTGATTGTACCAAAATATTGATGGCATTTTGCTGCCTATACACCAGAGCCAGGATCACTGCTACCTTTTACTGGGCCCCATCAGGCCTTCTATCATCAATAAGCTCCCAGTGCCTTGTCTTGACACAGCCCTTCCACCCTCCCACTTCCCCACCCTTCCCTTTACTTCAAGAAAATATAAACACCATCCAAAAGACTTAGTCTTCTTGTACGTTTTAACTTTCCTTGGGTGTGACCTTTGTCAAAAAGGCTTGTTTCAATGACTGTCTTATGAAAAATCTAACTGTGCTTTAATTTGGATTAGACTAGGAAAAGGCAATGTTTTAGTTTCCTAAAAACATACCCTTAAATATTACTTCCAGATACAGTCAGAGCTTTGGGATGGTTATGCAGCTCATATGTTTGAGCCACCTGGATCTCTTCCATGGCCAAATTTTTGTAGTAAAATCTGCATCACAACTCGGGCAGTAATCAGAACAAGTTCACTGCTCTGTTTCTGCAAATGCCTATAGAACACCTGGTGACCTCGCAACTCCTAGGTGATTAAATTCATATTTAACGACAGAGGTAAAATCTTTGATTCTTTCGAGTAGTACTTAATGGCTGTTTGATTTATCAAAAATGATAATTATAATGCTAATTGCTAAGGGCTTGCAACTTTGTTTCTGGAACATACTAGAAGAGGCAATGTTACCATTCTGCTATAGGTGAATTCTTTACTGCTAGGCTAAGCAAGAGGTGGAGGCAATTTTGAAGATGGAAACAGGTTTCATTAAAAAACAAACAAGCAAACAAATCTGTTTGGCTTCACATCAAAATTAGCACAAGTAATCTTTACTTCCATTTTTAGTTGTCACACTTGCTTTCCTTCAAAAGACAGCGCTTTTTCCTCGGGCTAGGCAACACATTGAAACATTTTCACACTTGAGAGTATGGAAAATGTGATGTACTGCTAAGCTAATGTCTGCATACTAAACACAAATTTAAAGTATGCTTGCAAAACTGTGGTTATAGTTTTCTTATGGGGATAACCATAGCTGTGACCAAACAGGAGATGCCAAAAAACATTTCACCTCCAAAAGGAACATTCCTAAAGATGTGGATATCATTAAAATTATATTGGATTGCACCACAAACCTAGATAAACTGCTGATTATCTAATGTCAGGGAAGTCACTATAAAGCTGAAGCTAAAAACCCCGTTCTGCTAAATCATCTTTACCGGGGCCCTTTTTATCAGGAGCTCAGTGAAAATGGGAGACCATAAAATACGAGCCTAACAAAGCATGTCAGCAGCTTGAATGAAGCAAACCAGTCCAGATCTGAGAATTCTAATAAATAAATGAAGTTGAGCATTTATTGCCAACAATCATGTCACTGGGGCCACAGAATACTGGAGCCGTGCAGCTGGGAGGCGGGAGTGTGGAGCCAGAGAAGGCACTGGAACGTGCCCAGATTTGGTTATTTATGGCGTGCTGATGAAGAGACAACTTTCCATATGAGGAACAGTTTAACAGAGGAACAGTCAAGCTAAAGCAGAAAGAGGGCCAGGGAGAGAGAAACAAAAGGGGACATGAATAAAAATGACAGCTAATAAAACAATACAAATCTAAAAGGCTGTAACTTTCAGAAATAATTTAGGGCCGAAAGAAAAGAAAAGAGAAGAGAAATCTCATTTTGCTGGCTTTGGGACAATTTTCCAAGAAGCAAAAGACATTAAGCAAAATGAATGTGTTGCATTTAAGACCAAATATTCCTCTGTGCCTTCCTAACTGTTAAGTTTGGTTGCTCCTACCGCTGAATTTATCCATAAAAAGGGAAGTGGCCGTTCTGTTTGTATTTAGCAGATGACTCCGTTTTTGCAACAAATATTTATTATGCACTATTCCACGTCAGGTGCTGGACCCTCTGGATCTAGGTGCTGAATGAAGACACAGTTCCTGTCCTTAAGAGGCTTATGGTCTAGTGTGGGAAGGGGAGAAGTCCACAGTCAAGTTCAGGACATGGGGGTGGGCACTGTGCTGAGTCAGATCAGGGCCACGGAAGGGCAAAAGAGAGGCAGTCACAGGTTGGAATACAAGGCCCAAAGTAGAGCCGGGAAAGGACACAGTTCAGTGAACTTGGCTTTCTGTACTGACTAAATTAGACGCCAATCCAACTCTGTTTGATATTTAAACATTAAAATACCCCTTTTATGCAAAGATGCAAATTTCTAGTAGTTTTTATTCTTGAATTCTGGACTCGAGGCTTACCTGAGCTGTTTTAAATGATCTTTCTATGGTATAAGAGACCGTTTTCTTGCAAGTATGACCACAGGCATAGTAACTATTAGCCTCTAGTTACTACGTGACCCACACGTGTCTGTCATTTCACTTGTGTCTCATCATGCTTCACAACAATGCCTTGAGGTGGGGTCATCATGCTCATTTTACAGATGAGGGACGACAGTCTTAGGAAAGTGACTCTCTCAAGACCTCACAGAGTAAGCATCACAGCTCTTCTCTACCTCACGGTCTTTGGGTTAAGCATGCAGGTTGGGGCTATGCCAACAACATGTCTACGCCCAAGGAAGGCGTCTCAGTGAACACCCTCTGGGCTATCAACTGGGACTATCCCCGAAGTTACTTGAGCTGAATTACTCCCTCTTTCCTTCCTACCCCTTCCCACCATTCTCACTGAAGAAGTGAAACTTTAATTTTCTGGGTTGAAGATTATTTCATAGGGCCAGAAACTCCTTATCCTAGCTGGCATTGGGACTGTTCCCACTGTAACACAGCGGGGTGTTTCTCAAAGCTGAGAACTATAACAAACATTCCAAATGAACCCCATACACGCAGGCACCCAGGGAGGCCCCTCTGCACTGCAAGTTTCCTTCTCTCTTACGAAGAGTCGTCTTAAAGATGAGTATCAGTCACCCCTTCCTCCTGCCCCCATAGATCAGTGTCCTGATGAGAAGGGAATCCGGCCAGAGCACTTAACCATGAGCCAGTCCCATGTCCCTTCTGCCCTCTGTCCCATTGCTAACTCTCTACTCCTTTCCAGAATTGTCTAGGCCCTCACTGTCATGCCCTTGCCATAAGAATATGTGGTTAAACACTGGCCATAGGTGGGTATCTCTACTCACTTTGGGGGATTCAGACTTTTCTCTGCCTCTTATAGCATTATCTCCATCCATACTCCAGACCTATCCTTCTGCCCTTGGCCAACTGCTCAGTATTTTGGAAATACTGCTTAGCATGTGAGAACTAAGCAGTCTATGAATTATTTTGTATTGTCAATTCAAATATTCTAGGCAGATCTCACTTACTAGTGTCTTCAAAATAAGTCTTCCCCAAACAAACTAGGTAATGCACTGAGAATGGTATAGCTGTTTCATTAATAACCCAGTTCTAAAAATATCAAACAGTAGAGGTCTGCTGATACTACCTCTGCAAAACTAAGCAGAGTGTAATCGGTCAATAAACCTCCGCAAAATTTTTCAGATGTCCACTCCTACCGTATTATTCTCCAATTTATAAAACTATTAGTAAAAAAAAAAAAAACCAAGGACTGAATTTTCCCTGGTTGTACTATTTGAGCCAAAGTGTGTTATAATACTTGCTTTTAAAATCAGACATGACAGAGAAGACTTAAGACTCACTAGCTTATCAATTAGAATTCAGTCCTTCCTCTGTTGAAGTAACTTCGTTCAGCACAGAAAATTGTTAGGATGAGGCCGGGGCCGGGCTTTGGGAAAAGAGGGCTGGCTGCATGCACAGTACTTTCACCAAGAGGCTGACTGCTTAGTGGGGTGAGTGCTCATACTCCCCCAGTTCAAGAAAGTGCTTTGCAGACACTTCAAATGGCAACTTTCGTGATTTGAGGGAGTCTCCCAGGAATTTAAGAGACAATCATTTACTCTTGACTTTCGAAGCGAACCTGGGCTTGAAAGGCACAGTTGTGCCTATAACGGACCAGCTAGCGACAACCCTGTGGAGGCACCAGGGCGGGAGGGAAGGTCGCGAGACACGGAGACATCTGGACCGAACCATCCAGCAAACTTGCCAGGTCGTTAATTTTCTGGCTCGAAAATGACTTGAAAATAACTTTTTTACCAAAAATGCAGATTTTTTTTTATTAGCTGAAGTATTAAAATTTTTTTGAAGCCTTTGATATAAAACACTACAGCTATAAAAGTTATCAACATTTAATCTTCAAGGCAATGCATATTTAAGAAAATAAAATTTTTAAAAATTTAAGTCTCGAAAACATGAATTTTTAAATTATGGCAGATGAGAACCTTATAGCACATTCAAATAAATCAGAAAATTTGATAAATAATAATATACTATGGGAGAGACAAATAACTTTGTCACTTGGAAATTTTCACATTTGTCCATCTACTTACAGAAAAATATTTGAACGAAAGGACACCCAAACACATGTTTTTACTGAAGACTATATCTGAAGAACAGCCTATCGTCCTTTACATTTCAATCTCCAGATTCTGATCTTTTTATTTATTCTGGAATGAAGTCTAAGATACTAACAGTTAGTACATAAAGTTTTAAAATAAAACTGCATATGGCTAGAAAAATATGCATCGAAGGCATATATATCCATATTCCATAAGAAAATAAAATTATGTCCAAAAATCACTTCTGCTCACGGACGCTGGTCCTAAGGTTTGATTTTTAGAATCAAGCACCATCACGACACCAAAAGCTCGGAGAGAAAGGTGACACCCACTCTCTTTAACCCCGGCCTCACCCCAGTGTTTACTTTTTGGCTTCACCGGGAAGTTCAATCACGCCCTGGTGACACAGTGCACTGAGAATCCTCCAGAGTTTGGGAGGGTCCTCACAGTTGTGCTGCTGTCCCCAGTGCAGGAGGAGTTCTTCTTTCCTTCCCAGGGTCTGTGTGCAAAGGAGGCAGTTAAAACCCGAGTGGGACCCAAGGAGAAGGGAGCGGGGGCCGGGGCAGGCAGGGCCCTGCGGGGCTGCCTCTGAGCGGCTGGGCCCCGGCTCGCTGGGTCCCCGCTGGGCACCTTCGTTCTTCGTGACTATCTCCGTGGTGGCGTCCTGATGATGAAGGCCGAGCTGCCTTTTCAGTTTCGGAAACGCGGGTACTTCCCCCTCGGAGGGGCAATGCCTCAGCAGCCTTCTTCTTTCAGAATGCGCTTTCCGGGAAGGGCAGGCCTGCTTCCCCAGTTCTCCCCGAGCTGCCTGGCTTCCGGGGGCGATCTCCTCTTGGAGCCTGCCCTGAATTTCCTCTCCATGCACACAGAGTAAATGACACTTGATTTCGGCGAAAGACTGGGCAGTGACCTGACAGCGGCCACATTTGATTTGGAACTGGACGTCGTCTGCCTGGTTCAGAAGGAGCTCTTCTTCCGGGCCTGACCTGTTTTCCCTGGAATGGGGAACAACGGTGACGTAAGATTTCACAGAAAGACACAACCGGGACTTTTCCCTTCAGGCTTAGCAGCCAAGGGTCTAAAACACACCCACTGATGAGGAGCACAAGGTGACAGAACAGGGAAGACCTGCAGCAGTGGCCACGGTGAACCCCACTGTCACTCCCGCTTGGGGTCACACATTTCTCAAGCCGCCAGGATCTGTGTAGTACGACAGCGTGTCCCTTTGGGCCTCTTCCCCAGGGCAGCTAACCAGCCCTTGGTTCTGTATGAACAGGTGGAACCCACGTGAGAGGCAGGTAGGACCAAGTGAGGTGCTCCGGGCACTGGTCTGGCTGCAAGTAACGGGCCCACACTGCCCACTGCTCATCTCCCTGACCTTGAACCCAAGGCTGGTTTGGACATTTTGACCCAAAGGTCAAAATGGACCATAGGAAAACAATTTAAAAAACGGAGCTCCTTGAGGGAGGCATATGTAAAAGGAAAAGATGTCTAAAGGGGACAGAAATGCCTGAAGACAAACAGAAGTTACAAAAAAGCCAGGAAGACACCTTGATAAAAATAAGGACAGGCACCCTTATTTTTATCAAGCATGACAGAGGAAGCTGAAATTCAACAAAAAAGGACTTAGAGCATGTAGGCCCATTAAGAGCAACGAGGGGCAGAAAATCCAGGATAGGAAAATGTTTCGTTTTCATGTGCTGCTGAGAACTGAGTTTAGTGAAACTCCCTCTGTCGTCTTGGTGGCAAGTGTGACAAAAGGCGGGCGTTTCCCTGGTTTCCTTATTGTTCTGAGAAAAGAGCGGCCTGCCTGGCTTACAAATGACTCCGCCTGTTGGTTTATATTGCTTAGAGGCAGTACCTGCAAGAGAATGACAACAGGAGAGTTACTGTGGCCGATGGGAAAAATGGGGCCAGTGCAGAGGTTTGGAGGGGCCTAAGGCACTATCAGGATCACGTGATGGTCTGGGGCAAATGAGGTTTCGATATAGATTCTGTGGACATTGCAGGGAGAATAATTTAGAAAGAGTACCAGGAACTATATACAATATTTACTATTTCATATTTCCAATGGGCAAATCGTTTCTCACCTGATTGTCCCCAGCACACCTCAAATGGGCATTTGTGGCCTGCTTTACAGGAGTTAGAGTTATTACAAATCATGACTGATCAGAAATCATTGAGAAATGAGATCATTCTTCACAGAACTCGGGAAGAGGGAGCTAACCTCATGAAATCTTAACCTGAGAGATGTTTTTAGAGACTCACCTTTCTGAATCTGAAATCTTAGCCTGTGCCCCAAATGCAAACCGCCTTTGTCGCTAGGTTTCCACTCCACTAGCACTCACCTGTGCACGGGTCCCCCCACTCCGTGCACGTTCACATCTCTGTCTCTGTCCTTTGCCACGTCCCCTGGCTGTAGTTCATTGTGGGAGGGCTCCGTGCTGATGACAACCCTGTGTACTTCTTTCAGATGGCCGAAATAGACTCTGACATGACCAAACACTTTAGCACAAAATTCGCAGCACACGAGTTTCTTCAGCCTGTTTTCACCATGATGAAGTTTCATGTGCGTGCTCAGGCTCCCAGAACGCACGTACGCCTTGCGACAAATGCGACAACTGTAAGGCCGCCTGTTCGTGTGTGTATTCATGTGGTCTCGAAGGTGCTGCTTGAACTGGAAGTGGTGGCTGCAGATGGGACATCTGTGCCAAGGCTTCTTAACGCCAGAGAACCCATTTCTGAAGGCAGAGCTGGGCTTAGGGCAAGGGCCACTGTCCTGCTTACCGCCGAGGTATTTAGGACTGAGGGGACTATTTAACACGACGTCCTGTCCTAGGCTGCTGGGCCTCTGGGACGGGAGCACGGCTGCAGGAGAAGCCAGAGCAGCCAATGCGGGCACGACAATGACAGGTTTAGGCATAATGCTACGGTATTTTTTCACGACCCCAGGTTTTTGCTCTTTGGGTTCTTGGGAATCAGTTTTTATTCTTTTACATTTCCTCCTTTTCCCCTGAAAGGTCAGAATTTCATCCGGTACCTTTAATTTTCTTCCTTTTCTCTTCGTTGACCCACTATTCCGTTTTGCTTTGGGATTGAGATCCAGCTTGGTGGCTGGACAAAAGACACTCCCACAGGGACTCTGCTTCGACTCCTGCGGACCGGGTACCATGCTGGCCTTTCCGGTGGATGCATCCAAGCCTTCTGTGATGGAGGATGTCTTACTGCACTCTGCCCGAAGCCCAGGCGAAGCAAGAGGCACAGCCTTCACATCAGACCCACCTTGGTAAGCCTTTGTGGTCCTCATTCTTGCGTAGGGTAAGATGGGCAGTTTGCCTTTGGGAACTGAAGGGACCAGCTGCAGCGCGCTGCCCACAAGGGCCGGTGTACACCTGACCGTGCCTTTTGCAAGATCAACTGGTCCCTTAGGGTTTGCGCCGACGACAGCGGAAGGTTTACTGGATGTTTCCTTGGCAGCAAAGTTTTCTTTCCCTGAAATCTTCAGGACGCCCTGCCTGGCAGAGGGCTCCTCTGGTGTGGATGATGTTGGGGTGTCGGGAAGGTTCGGATCTCCGTGGCCGTTGGTCACTGGTGGCTGAGAGTCTCCGTGGCCACCTTCCCTGGTCGGTGCAGCCATTGTGGCACTGGCAGGTGCTTGGTCTAGTGACAGCACTGGCTTGGATGGACTGGGTTGGGCTGGGACTTCAGGATGGTCAGGTGGGGGAGGGGATGTTTGGCTTTGGGCAAGAGGTTTGCTACAGCCACTCTCAGAGGAGCTCAGAACGGGTTTCTTTCTTGCTCCTTTGTTCTTTCTTGGGGGTTGGTACCGAGGAATAGGCAGTTTAAGGTTTTCAGGCAGGGGCAGTCTGGGTTTCTGGATGGGCTGAGCTGAGGCCACATGTGGCAATGCCACGAGGGAAAACGTGCCCTTCTGGCCAGCAACCTGCATCAGAGCGTAATTCTGGGCAGGCACCTCCCGTGGCGTGGTGCTGGCGCAGGATCCTGGGTTCACCCGATCAGAGACTGATGGCGAGGGGCACGACAGCACTCTAGATGTTAGGACTTTGGGCACAATTTTCGGTGCAATTGTCCTGAACTGACTCTTGTTCTGCAAAACTTTTCCACTCTGATTTGTTCCAGAAGGCATGACTAATTCACCTGCAATGACAACACAATGTACAAAGTCACTGTGGTGTAACCACCCGGTTGTGGAGAGTACAAATAAGCATCTTACCATTCTCTCTGCCTAGAATGCATTCCCAGACCCACCCCTACTCCTCTGAGCTCGCTCCTGTGCTCTTCTACACGTAGCTTCAAGGTCAACGCCAGATCATCTTCTCCGGGGAGCCATTATGATTCTCCTCTATGGTCTCAGAGCCCCCCATCACAACATTTGCCAGTCTCCCTATTGTATCTGCTTATACATCTCTACTACTGCAAAAAGCTGCCTGAGAACTTGAACTCTGTCTTACCTTTATCCTGCCAAGGCCATCCTAATTCCGATTCACCTTCACAGGCCCGTGCCCACCCACCTCCTTGGCTGATCTCCTGAGCTCTGGTCACCCACTCTGGTCTGCTCTGCTGTGTATTTTAGTTATTTTATATACATGTCTTATGTTCCTTATGAACCTGAAGCTTTATGAGAATGAAGCCACTATTTAATTCATCTTGATATTTCCCATTGTAGCTTCGGTATAAAACAAACGTTTCTTGTATCAAGCTCATTTTTCACTCAATTTCAGGACACACCATTTGACCATCGGCAGTGTGATTTGTTTTGTACGATGGATGAATTCCAGAATGAATGCTAGCTTTGTTGCCATTTCCCCATGTGACTTGTGAATTTCTTCTCACACCTTTCAAACTGTTTATGTGTGCTTTTGCAATTAAATCACCAGCATTTAAAAAACTGATGTGACACCTTAGAAAAATGTTGAAGAGAAACAAAAAAATACAAGGTGATAAGTAAAGATACAGAGATAACATAAGAAAATACACAGATCACAGAAAAAGCACCTTCTAGGACACTAATGGGAACCCTTTTAACTGACAGTAACACTTCATATTGCCCGGATTTATTATGACTGAAGACCAATTACAACTACTCTAAGAAAACAATTGTGGGAGCATTTCGATGCGCTGCTTCCAAGGACTGAATCTTCTGGTTTATTCCTCAGGCCTCCGGGTTGTAAATAGAGCCTGGCTGCAGAGAAGTGTCTCATTTCTAAGTACCTCGTTTTAGTCAGACTTCCCTGCAACTCATGTTTTCCAGGTACCTACACTATTCAGGGGATTGGCTATGACAGGCCCATGATCCTTTTCCTAGAAAAATTGGGGCCTGATCTGTTTTGCAATTCACACTGTTCAAGTTTTAGAAAAGTAATAGACGCATACATGAATGTTACAAGACACCCTTCAGAGTCTGCAGAGCACTCTTAATTAAACCCATTACCATTCCCGTTGCAAAATACACGAGTGACTAGTCACAACAAGCAGGACAACTAGTCTTACTCAGTTTTATATAGTTTTACTCAGCTCAGATTTTGCCTCTGAATGAGTTTTGGTTCCCAACTTTCGGCAAAATGGTCTATTTTCAGAGCTTTTTAGACTTCGGAATTACAGGTAAACTCTTTGTTTACGAGATGCCAAGGATACAAAGATGAACAGACACAGCTGCTGTCCTGGATAGCTGGCAATCTAGCGAGAGAGATAATTTAAAAAAATATTTTTAATGAACCTTGATTTTTAATGTCTACAGCTAGTGAACCAACAATTTTAGCAGAAAGCTGATTCTTTCAGCAAAAATGATATTCCCCAAATAAATAAGTACCATAGTAGGAATAAGATTGAGATATATACTGATCAACTTATTTTAGGAAGTAATCACTACTTGGGGAAGAAAAAGTGTGTATAAAACATATTTCACATAGTAGTTTGTGTTAGAGTAAGAAAAAAAAAAGACAAATGCTATAGACTGGAAAACTCACATAAAAATAATGATGTTGTTTTCCTTTTTAGCTTCACTACCATGAAGTTCATGAGTAAACTCATTGGTTAATTACATCGTAATAGTCACCTAAATGGATCTGCTACATTTGCTTCTTCCTTGTATATAATTTTACTTACAGTTTAGTTTTATTTTCATAGCCTTTAAATTGTCTTCCATTTGAAGCCTCATCTTCTTATCTTTTTGGAAGAAGTACTGAAGTAAGTGGCAAATATATATATATATATATATGGATTGCAAGAGTTTGCAGAAAGCTCACAATTACTGATTGCTTTTGGTGAACTGGACACAGGGTTTATCAAAAATTATATTAATAATAATAATGGTCTCTGCATCTACACAATGGATTGGGGGTGAGGAAGGAAGAGGAGAAAACATTGGGTAGTCTATTTCTAATTCATATTCCTAATTGATGGAGCACAAAATATTTACAGCGAGAAGAGCTGCAAGAAAGACTACTTTGTTCTTACTCATAAACCCTTTTGAAATAATATGTAACAATAATACATCACAGCATATTACCTCACTTGTCTGCTCAAAAGTGTCCAGTGGCTCTTCATCTCATGGCCAAGGCCAAAGGCCGTGCAGTGGCCTAAAAAGGCCTCCTGCCATGGTTTCCTGGGAAGCTCATTTACTCACTGCCTTCCAGCCACTGTGGCGTCTTGGCTGTTCTTTAAATGTGCCACCCACCTACTTCCTCAGTCTCTACTCTTGCATCTCTCACTGCCTGTTGAGACACTCTTCTTCTAGATGAACCCCTCCCCAGTTCTTGCTGCAGTATTTCTTTCAAGTTTTGCTCGAATGGCCTCTTCCCTGCGAGCTCTTCTTTGACAGCCTTATTTAAAACTGCACCTCCATTCTGAACTCCCTCCCCGCTCCCGTCTCAGTTTTCTCTGCCACACTTACTCCATCTGGGGGAGCACAGCCTGGTCCACCGCCATCCCCCAGTGGACTGAATTCCTTGAGAGCAGCTAGCTTGTTGTCTTCTCGGCCTAGAACGGTGTTGGGCAGGTGGTAGAAATGAAATACATTCTTCTTGAATTTATAAGTGGTAATAAAGTTATTAATGGGCAAAATAAAGAATTTACAAAATAAAGAATTTAGAATTTTTTTCTAAAAAATAAAAAGCCTCAATTTAAAAGCAAACTTTAACATGTCCAAATTTTAAAAATTAAAAGAAGGAAACAGAGGGTATATCCCCAGAAAACTGTTTTGTCTTGTTTTGTTTTGAATTTAATTTCACTCACTGCCAGAATAAGGCAAATAAAGAGGTTAGTACCATGATAAAACCATTTAAAATAAAGGGATAGGTGAGGCCAATGGTCTAACCCTCTGAGGAAATAAGAGAGAACAGTAAATTATGCTGCTGGGGTGCAGACTAAAAAAGTAAAAAGAGTAAGGAAGCTCTGAAGAAGAAATTGCTTTACAGAACAGACAGACACAGAGGGAAAAAGAGCAGGGTTAGAGTGCAGAGAGGAGAATCAACCAGAAGTGGAAAGACAGCCTCCAAGGCAAAGAATGGCAATGTCAACGTGAGAGGGGCAGAAACAAGGCAGAACAGAAGATGCAGCTCAAGCAACAACTAGAGGTCATGGGCAACTTGAAATCTCTAAAGACTTAAGTGGGGCAGGGACTTCCCACTTTTTATGACCAAGTGTAAGAAAGCAACCTTCTGACAATTACTGTTTCCAGAAATGAGAGGAGACAACTTTAGAGGGCCATTCCAAAAGGGAGTGAGCTAATTATGATGCATTTAAAGTTAATGTGCTTCCATTGATCTTCAAACGTTTCTACATTAGAGTGAAAATAAAATCACACAGGAAGAGCAATGATATTAATGTTCAAAGGAAAATGAGGCCGACTGAGGTCTAGGAGCAAAGGAAACCCTTCAGGGTACCTAGCGGTCCCAGCAAGGGAGAGTACTGTTCAGTGAGCAGCCTGGGCGACAGACTCCTAGATGACAGGCAGGGGGCCTGCCAAACAGAGTTAGTTCTCCTCAAGTTCCCTACAATTTAAAGACATGGAGACTGAGATTGACAAGTTTACTGGTTGGCTTCATGGTCAAGGATCACAAGCTAATCACAAGCAATCTTTGGGGTGAAAAGATACAGCCCGATTGGGTAAACTTAACGTATTCATGCTTGCCCAAATCTATCAGAAGTGCGTACAAGGGTGAGGGTCTCCATGAAGGTGGGTTGAATCCCATTTCCCAGAATCCTTAAGGATGAAGCAGCAGAGGATGAAACTGATGTGTTAGAAGAGATACAAGGAGAAAAAGAAAAAGGCCACCGAACAAGAAAACAAACCCCAGGCGTTACATAAATGTCTAGCAACAGGTACAAATAGTATCATTATCCAACTACACAATGTAATACTACGCAGCAATAAAAAAAAGAAGACTGAGTTAGACTGACTTACTCTCCAAGATGTGAAATTTGGTATGCTAATCACTTGGATTTTAAAAAAAGTGAGATACACACATGAATATATTATTCCTGTACATGCACAGGATACCTTTGAAAAGAAACAAAAATACCCTAGTATTAATGATGGGCTTTGGGGCTGGGGGCTGGGGAAACTGAGAGGTCAGGGTTTGATAGGTGCTTATCTTCCACTGAACTCTGTGCCTGACATACGGGAGGTGCTTCTAACCAGGCTGACCAGATGTCCCATTTTAAATGGGACAGAAAACGACGGTACTGTCCCCTTTCAAAAGGGATGTATGGTCCACCCACTGACACCTTGAATTTAGCTCAGTGAGACCAGATGTACTGTTTGAAATGGGACAGTACCACTATTTTCTGTCCTATTTAAAATGGTATGTCCGGTCAGCCTACTTACAAATATTTGTTGAATGAATGAAAGGAAAAGGAAGGTTTTTTTTTTTTTTTATTTGAATCTGTTTTTTTAAAAGGGTATCTTTTTGGATATTCATGATGAGCCAGTGTGTGTGTATGAAAAGATGACTGTATCTAGATTACACACAGAGAGTGTCTCATGGTTTTGTTGTGTTTGTTTTTCCTTGCCTACTTAATGACGAGAAGTGCTAATGATAAGGAAATCAATCTAATAATCTGACAGGCAGTGCATAACTACCCCGCACAGTTAAGCACTAGGTATTAGAGCTCATTACCTCCCGAGGACAACTGGAGTCCTGAGAATTGTTCCTGCAAACGTTTGGTGCTTCAGTATAAAACAATGTAATTTGCAATAGAGATCAGTTGTGCTAGAATAACTAACTACTTTTTCTTCTTCTTTTAAAGTAGTCTGACTAGGAGTTTTTAGAGGAGCTGAAAATGCTATTAAGTTTTTAAAACTCTAAAGCACTAAGATGGTAGGACTCTGTGACAGGAAGTCTTTCTTTGCAATGTTAACTATAACAGTGCTTTATTCCTTTACACACTTACAAGGCCTTTCACAGATGGCGTGACCAAAAACCCCTCCCCTGTCACCTACTAAATTACAGATCTCATAGAGTGGTGCACTAAATAATGAGAGGTAGAAATTTCCACTGACATTCATAATTTCTGGAAATCCTGAAAAATTACCCGTAACACAGTTTAAGAGACTCACAGGACTCTCAGGCATTAAACATGGACTTTTATTAACTAAAAACATAAAAGGCTCACTCAGTAAAATTAATTTTGCACAATTATACAATGTGAATTCTTAATATTAGGATTTTACATGTGGGCTGTTTTTAATATGTCAAGCATATTAAAAATAATTATTTTAAAAAGTGACATTTACAGACACTGATCTGTGGATTAAAGAAAAACTAATTGATATTGAGTCATAATTATGGCCTAGAATCTGTGCTAGACTTTTTAATTGGACCCTCATGCAAATAAATATTATTGCTCCCCGTTTATAGATTAAGAAAAGCAAGGCTTGAGGAAGTCAAATAATGTGCTCAAGTCTGTCCCATTCCAATTTGAAGTAATGACCTTCCTCTCCTCCTTTCTCCCCTCAAAAGGGGAAGAACTGCATACAGGTTGCCCTAATTAATTCCAAAATATAATATTACCTCTGAACATTTAGGAGGAAGAAAAAGAAAATTCGAAATAAAAATGGCTTGTCCTATTCCAAAACTTTAATTACCATTAAAGGATTCTTCCTGAAAGCCCATTTAGTGGAGAGAACTCAGGGAACATTAATAGTCATTTGAAGGTAAAAGCAGATTTTTTAAAGAAGGTGCCACTTAGTACCCATAGGACTCTGACAAATCCAGTATCCAGGGGCAGAACCAAGGCCTCCTTTGTGGCTCCTGAACAAAGCTGTTCCCGCGGGTCCTCCCGTTGCTGGTTCCACGTGCTGGGGCCCACGGGCCCACGCTGCACAGGGCTACGGGCAGGCAGGCAAAGGCGTGGCCCCGCTCTCCACACAGGCTCCGTGGGCGCAGGCGCAGAAAGAGAGCGCTGCCAAGTCAGCCCCCAGGGAGCCAGGACTTTGCGGTGGTGTCCAGGCTTTCGTTTTAAGAAACTGAAAAACCCAATTTTTAATCTGTTGGCATCCCTTTTGGCCCTCCCCTTTGGCTTCCAGTTGGGGTTCAAACCGTTTCCCAGGATGGTCTTTGGTTAAAACAAACACGGTAAAATCCTGGCGATTTCTGCGATAAAAGAAATGGCTCCTCACAGAGGGGCAAGCCCGACTTCGTTCTGTTGAAAATCCCTGTGCGCACACGCGGCCGCTGCCTTCCTGCTCCCGCAGCGCGGTCCTGGCTCCGCGGCAGCAGTCACCGCGGCCCGCAGCGCGCTGACTGCACGGCGAGCTGGAACGCGCAGGCGCGGACACGGGCACGGGCACCAGCGCGCCTTCGTTTCTAAGGACGCAGGATGCCACACATCGTTACTAGTCCACATACCCGCAGCACCAAGACCTTCCAGGGTCATGAGATCCAGGACCCAAATCTCAGGAAATCTGACGCTACACAAAGGAAGTAAGCACATTCCCAACTGGCTATCCTGGATCCTCAGCACACTTGCACTGCTCGGCTGAACCGTGTTCTCACCTGAGTCCCTGCCCTGCCCTCCTGGAGCAACAGACGTGACATCCACGCACGCTCTCTCCAGCACAGGCCTTTGAGAGCTGCCTTGCCAAGCGGTGAATTCATCACCTAGCCTAGCAAGAAAAAGAATTCTCACTTTCTGAGCACTTATCGATACTGTTTCTTAAGCATGATTCCAATGATAAGGAATATTCTGTGCCTGGTACTATGCAAATATGTTACATGCACTATCTCGTTTCATCCCCACAGTAACCTGAGTTGGGAATTATTGTTATATGTACGTTTACAGATAAAGATTTTGAAGATGCTAAGTAACAGGCAGGGATTCAAGAGTTGGCTCATTTGACTCCAAGGGCTCTTCCCACCTCTGCATGCTGACTACAAGCTATTATGCATGGTTATGGCCACTCCTAGAAAGATCATGGGTTTGGGGTTCATATAAATGTGGCTTCAACTCCTGGTTCTGTCTTGTGGTTTGTGAAAGTCACTTTCCAAGCCTAAATGTTCTCAATTAAGAAATGGGCATACTTTTTGGCGACAAGGGTCACTATTAGGAGTAAATGAAAAAAGTGCCCATGAAGGTGCCAGGGTCACGACTCCCACACAGTAGGTGCTGAGCAGAGATTAGTTTTCTACTTTCTGTTGCCAAAAAGTATAAGGTTCCTAATATTTATTTTTGATGGGGGAATAAAAAACACAAATCTTGAATGCTAATCCTATGCATGAGTCCTTAAACTGGTGTTTCTTTTTTGAGAGGAAAATGAAGGAAAGAGGAGAGAAATGGCTATTTCTTGTGAATAATGCTCCCAGTAAAACTATAAAGCATTCCCCACACTCCCCCCACCACCCCTACCTCTCTCCTGCCACCCACCTCACCCTTCCCTACATCTGACCTATCCTGTCAGGCTTTCTTATTCTCTGTCCCCGGTTTTTACATCCCAGGAGACAAAGTGTTAATCAGATGAACAGCTGTAGTGAACAGGAGTTAATATATGGGCATTTTAAAGAGCTGTTTTAGGGGGTCGGGGCTCCCTGCTTTTGTTTATACTGAGTTTTGATGCTAATTGTTGTTCTCTTAAACCTACAGGGAAAAAAAAAAACAAATTTCCCAGCAGACTGTTCAGGGCTCAGTGGTCCCATGAGGGAGGGGCCTAGAGACAATGGCCACATCTCTGGAGAACTGAAGGCAGTGGTCATGGGATTTCTCAGATCAGGAGGAATAATATGTGGACTCTCCCAGAGCGCAGGGGCAGGAGGGCCCAACATATGAGAGCAGTTTCTTATGTCTCTCGGCATTTTGCCAAGGAAATCGTTAAGATAAATTTAAGGTACTTAGTTGATTATATAATTAATGTTCCAAATTTTAAAAAAAATTAAAAAGCTTTATCATTTACAATACATTTAAATAACCTCAATTTCAATGAATTTCCCCTTTATTTTAATGAAGCCCCTTTTTATCAGTGCTTATTTCTGAGAGGGATTATTTCTTATTTCAGGTGCTTCTGATGAAAAACAGTTGAAAACTTATGAAATATTTTTATGTTTAATACATTTAGAAAGATAAAGTTGGTGGTTAGCTTTCTGGCCAACAAATTATAATATGCACAAGATTTTATTCAGTATTACGAAAGAGTCAATTCTGTATCTTTACTGAAATCTAAGAATGATTGAGTAGTATACAAATTGAACCAAGAGCAAATGTTCTACAGGGGACACAAAGCAAGACAAATGGAAACCTTTGAAGTGCTGTACTAACTGCATCCTACCTTTTTTTGCTGTTGTTAATACTAAAATTGTTAATATTCAGTTGAGTCACACAGTTGAGACCTTGACAACTGAATTTCATTAAGGTAAAAGCAGCAAATCACTTCATTTGACAGCCTATCACCCATAACAAATACCCGTGCACGCTCTTTCTAGCAGATTCCAACATTTTCTGAATCAGCTGTTTCTCAACAGAACGGGTGCGCATGAAAACACTGCCTGCAAAAGAGCTTTATTAAGCTGCACAATGTCTCATGGCAAGAAAGCTTCTACCAATTAATTAAAAATGGCCCACTGCTTTTTTAAATCCTACAGCCATTTCAGGATCAGTTGGAATAGTTAAAGCATCTGGGATGACTAACAAGATAATGGTACAGAAACCCTTTTTGTTAGTGGGACAAACGAAAAGAGAAGGTTTCAACATCAGAATCTGTAGTCAGTTGGAACAATTAAACTAGGACACATGAAGGTGAGAAGGTTCTTGACTTTGGTAGAAATATCATGATTATGAAACTAAAGTGGTAAAGGTCATGTTTCAACAACAGCAGATTTAAAAGCAAGGGACTGGAATCACAAAGATATTCTTATTTGTATACTGTAACTCCAAACCAGATTTATCTTAAATGTACAGTATGGGCATTTTTAAGGAGTGTGCAAACTGCATTTTAAAAATGGAAGTAACTGTTCTACTGCTTTATATTATGGTTTTACCTATGTTTTATCTTCACTTCTGATTTACCTTCAACTCACAGTGATTTATAACATTTTTTTTTCTGTAAGCTTTTCTATGCCTCAGCTTTTATGTCAAACAGTTCATGATTTGTAGGTACCAATGCACAGGATCCTGTATTCCTTTGTTATGTTGATAATTATTCCCTAAAACTCCTGCTTGGTAATTTTTTGGACTGTTACTTATTCCTTTAACCAAAGCATACTTTATCTTAACATAGAGAAACCACCTACAATATTGACAGTTGGAAGAAATTAAGCAAAAGACAACAAAGCCCCAGGCAGTGACTGCTCTCCAGGTAACTGCTTGCAGTAGTTACTTCTGCGGAGCTGACCGGATTAGCTGTGTATGAGTTAAGAGCATGGACAGATTCTGCGGTACAACTAACGTATTCAGATGCTCAGACCTGCCTGAGCTACTACAGAGTGAAGTCAGGAGTTTAAAAGCTATTCGACTACTTAGCAATCCTTTTCTTTTGAATTCTGCCTAGCTGCTCCTCCAATATCATTACTGTTCTTCGGATAACAACTATTATACAAAACCTGGTTGAAGGAAACATGTATACTCTCATCTCTGGGTTAGCAATCACTATTGACCCTCCATTTTCCCGGAAGAGATGTGGTCACACAGCCCACCTGTGTTTCCTATCCCTCGAGGCTCTGCGCGTTTGGGTGTGTGTATACTTAAGTCAATACTCCTGGTTCTGGAGCTGGCTTCATAGCTGATCATCCTATGGACACCCTCATCATATCATGTCTTCCTACAGCATCTATGCCAACTGGCCCCACTGTGCTCTCTACTCCCCCTGCTTGCTGCCTAGTGTGGGAGAAATCTAACCACTGTGAATGCTGGACAACATTACAAATTTGAGGTTTCTAGTTTCAAACTGCAGACCTATCTGTTTCTCATCCCTAACAGAAGCCTTTCAGTTCAGTGCAGTTCATCACTGGGACTAGCTCAGGCCTCTCTCTTCCCCACCTGTCCCCATGAATCCCGTCCCTCTTGCCAATGATCGTGGGCATTATCCTTACAATGGACTGAATGTGTGTATTCCCCCAGAATTCCTATGTTGAATCCTAAGCCCCCAGTGTAACTGTATGAGGAGTTGGGGCCTTTGGGAGATAATAGGTCATGAGGGTAGAGCCCTCCTGAATGACATTAAGGTCCTCATAATAGGAACCCCAGAGAACTCTCGTGCCCTCTTTTCACCATGTGAGGCCACAACGAGAAGGTGGCCATCTCCAACCTAGAAGAAGGTTCTCATCACAACCTGACCATGCTGGCACCCTGGTCTTGGATTTCAGCTTCCAAAACCGGGATAATGAAATTTCTGCTGTTTACAAGTCACTCAGTCTATGGTACGTACTTTGTTATAGAAGCCTGACGTGACTAAGACCTCATGGAGGAAAAAGACATCAGCAAGTAGGAAGTCATTCACCAACCCTTCTTTCTACGTCTACACTCCCTTCCTCCATTCTAGTAATACAGAACAAAAACATGACCTTTTCTGGGGGGAAATAAGGGCAAAGGACTCCCTAAATATATGAGGGGGCACCAGAAAAAAAACCAACCTTGCAATTTATTTATAAAAAGTTTTGTATTGTTATATGTTAAACTTCAGTCACCTTCAAAGTACGCTCCATTTGATGCAATACACCCATGGAGACACGTTTTCTACTGCTCAAAACAGTTTTTGAACTCGTTCATTTTGATGCCTTTTAGTGCTTATGCCATTTTTCATTTCACCTCTTCCACATCGGTGAAATGTTTCCCTCTGAGAACTTTTTCATCCAGGGAAACAAAAAAAAAGTTTCTGGGGTGAGGTCGGGTGACTAGGGAGAGTGGGGCACCAGGGTCATGCCGTTTTTGGTCAAAAACTGCTGAACACTCCTGTAATAGGGGCAGGAGTGTTGTCACGCTGCACGTTGTTGATGTAAATCACACACCCTGAAATGGGCAAACATGTTGAAAGAGTCTCCAAAACAAGGTCACTGAAGCTGAACGCAGCTTCTGACATCAACACCGTCTGGTGCACGGATGCAGGTGGGCTCCTAGGACACTCACCTAGCGGGGGAAGCCTTTATTACATGGGGCACCCCCTCCAGAAAATAATTCCAGTTATTTTGGGTGCCCCCTCATATAACTAACTCATCCACCTCAAATCCTAACACGTAGAAATGTGAAAAATGTGCATTTTAAAATAAGAAAAGTAAGAAAAGATGAAATAGTGCCATTTGCAACAAAATGGATGGACCTGGAGATCATCATGCTTAGTGAAATAAGCCAGACAGAAAAAACAAAGAACTGCATTATTTCACTCATATGCGGAATATAAAACTGAAAGCAAAGAAAAAAAGAAATGAACAAACAAATAACCCATGGACACAATCGATAGTTTAATGTTTATTTGGGGACGAGTGGGTTAGGGAGGGGAGAAAGGGGAGGGGGTGGGAGAGGAGGGGGGGAAGCTAAATATAAGGTGATGGAAAGAGGGGTCACATTAGGTGGTG